>WTSP01012354.1:0-16782 GCA_025331215.1 Actenoides lindsayi | reverse complement strand
AGGGGGTGCGTTGGGCAGCTGCGGGGGGGGAGGAGGGGGGGAGTAATGGAAAGCCTAAGAATTCAAAGATCAGAAGAAAAATAACAAGACCCAAATCAATTTATTACCAAAAATTACTTCCAGATTGGTCCAAGAACTTACACCAGCAGAGCAGCTAATGCAGGCTATTATATCTGTAAGGCACAGCTCTATACAATAAGCTCTCCCTGCAGGTGAGAAACAAGCAGACAGATGACTGTGACAGAAGTATCTGGAGTAGCAGGACCATTGTCTGCAGGACACTCTGGCCCATGCAGCTCCTGTGCCTTAACCTTGACAGACTGAAAGCTACATCACCTTCTGGGAATGCACGATTTGTCATTTTCTTACATAGGGGTTGGTAATACCATTTGGCTTGTGACACCAACATCAGCGGTGCTGAACTATCAGCTGGAAGAAAGGACAGTTGGGATGCTATCTGTCCATTATCATTCACAGACAGAAGTGGCCATCCTCACTGCCTTTCAGTGCACACAAAAATACCATGGACCAGACTATGCTAATAACCCATGAGACAAATCTTAATAAAGATCACCAAAAAGAAGGGTACATCTAAGTACAGATTGGTTTTCACACCTCATATAATAAAAATCATGCAGAAAATTTAAAAAACCCAAACATTTTGTTCTCAAGCTTGTATTTGAAAATCTTCTTAGTAGAGCTATGAACAGCAGTGTAAGATCTGCCCTTCCAATCTCCAGAAGGAACTATACAGTATGAAGACAGAAGGTCTCCTGCCAAAACACTGGCTAGAAAGAAGATACTTGTGGGTTACAGTAAGCGTTGGCAGATCTTCAAGAGAAGCAAGCCAGGCTGTGCTTCACTTTCACAAGTTAAAGGAATTGGAATGAATAGGGGGAATTAAAAAAAAAATAAAAATATTAAAAATAAATAAAATTTAAAAATCAGTTAAAATGGGAGAAACCACCTTAGAAAGAAGCCAAAGGGAGTCAGCCCATAAGTTGATACAGGGTCTGTGATTCTTGATCAGACCAAAAACTCCCAGCCCCCTTAAGATGTTACACTGTGGGGTGTCAGGAACTACAAGCTGCGTCCTTGTGAGAAAAGACATGCAAAAGCTTCAGCTAGAAAAAAAATAATAGGATTAAATGCAGTGTCTCACACTAGTACAACTTAAGGAGTTGCCACATAATAGCCCATCTGTGATAACTGTCCACATGAAGGCTCCTCATCTTGAAAGAAAATTCAGTTTAAGTGTCAGCATGAGCTACAGTAAATATAGGTAGGCTTTTGGTAACTTGTTGCAAGCCAACAGTATGTATGACATTACCACTCCTTGACTCAACAGTCATCCTACTGCACCTCCGGTCTAAGCCTGAAATCCAAGCTAGGCTGCAAACATTCTGCTGCAATCACATTGTCAGCCTCAGGAGAGCTTGTTTCTAAGGCTGCCTGCGCAAAAGGCAAAAGTGCACCACTAAAATTCCCCACTGAGACCAGGACAATCCCTTGTCCATATTAGCTTTTTTCACAAAGATACAGGAGGGTATAAAAGCTTCTGGGTTTGCTTACATCATCCTTCTAAAAACATAAGCTGCTAGGCTACAGGCTTTTGTAGTCCCCAATTATTTCACTCCTTTCTGAGCCCAGACAGCAGCTCTCCAGCAACAAGAACTTGTATGTCTACAAATAGAAAGGCCATTCCCTGCCAAATTCCAGAAGGTAAACAAAATACATCTCTCTGGCAAAATGTCTCCGCACCAATTTGAGTAATTACCTATGTCCCTTAAGAGGGTCTTGTTCACATATTATAGTTCTAACTCTAAGCATTGAAATACAATTAAACCAGATGCATCAGACACGACTTGCTGGCTGGTGAATGTCAAACCACCATAGGTGGTAGCTGAGAGAGACTACTTTCATTCAGAGATGCTGAGAACAAATAGCACAGAGCATGCATGGAAAATCACAGCACGGGAAACTACTTTTATGTAAACTCCTCCATGTCCCCTCTCCAGCAACTGTCTCTGCCCACTGAGTATTAAATTTTGGCTAGCAGTGTTAACATCTGCCAATTTATCTCTTTCCAAGTCAGTCTAAGTCCTTCTCCAAGCTGTTTCACCAGTAACACAGGATTCACCTCTGCATAACCAGGCTTTGCTGCTTTTATCCTGGCCCTTACCCTTTTTCCGCCTTTTTGTTACCAGCCAGTACTTGTACACAACTGAAATAAAAAAATCGCCAACAGAAAATCCACACTCCTTCTCAAGAAAACCTCAAGCTCTTCTTTTTAAATGAAACTGATCCAGGTGTCTGCATCTTGACTTTTAGAATATTCTTTCCCTTCTAAAATCTCTTTTTTCCCAATTTTGGAACTAAAACCACCCTTAAAACCATTACCCCCATCCACAAATCCTGCCTTGCTTCCTCTTTTTTCCATTGCCTGCTCTTTCACTTCTCAAAGCCATGTACCACAAACCTAGTTTTCCAACCCCATCACATCATTTTGCTCTATCAGCAACTTCAGGTGGCTACTCCATTCCATGGATTTTCCAGGAAACATATTAGCACATTACTTTTCCAGCCCTACCCTTCCCTATTTTGCCAAGTTTCCCATTCTCCAGCAAGCAAGCCCCACAACATAGAGGCTTCCTACCTGCTTAGGACACATCTCTTCCTTGTCACCTCTTCCCTGGTAGAAAACATTTCAGACCACAGTGTTTTTCTTCAGTTGTTGAGGTGGCTCAATATCAGGGTTTTTTTTCCAAAGCTTACCAACAACCACTGGTCAGCTTCTCACCACATTCTTCAACAGACTACTTACAACTTTATGCAGTCCCATGAGCAATTTACCCTTCTACTCTTACTTCTCTTATCTCTTCTTCCTCCTTAATCACTTATTCCTTCCAACTGGGAAGACAAGAAATTACAGCCAGCTGGGTCCCCTGTCCTTCAAGAGCTAATTTACACACACTCTGAGAGATTCCTTCCAACTTCTTTCAAATTGCTTTCTGCTGCCTCTCATCACACCTTAAAAATCAATGTTTATCTCTTGTGTGTTTGTGCCTGTCTGTATTTTCTTTATTATTATTATTTTCCTTTTAGAAGTTAATTATCTAAATCAGAAAAAAACCCCAACTTCACTAGGCTGAATTGAGCGATCACATAACTGATGTACTTTTAAACCTCTTATTTCTGCTGGTTCTTGCTGCCTGTTCACACATTCAAGGAAGAACCATTTAACTAGTCTACCTTCTGCCTAAGGAAGAGGCCATTGCAATCAAGTTACCTGACTCCTCTGTAAAGCAATCCAGAGCACTCCTGTACCTGTTACTGCAGTGGAGTGGCTGCATCTGCCTCCCAGATCATGGCTAACTGGGACTGTCAATGAAAGTAGGAATCAAGTATTTGTCTTTAGAGCATTTCAGTGCTATAAAAGGAACATTGTACAGCATTTGTAATTATCAGGGAGAAGTTATCTCATTGCTCTGCAACAGAACAGTATCAGTGATTAACACCTTTAGGAGGCTCCTGCTTGAGTGGAACTTGCATACCTCAGGATCTCACCTGTGAAACTCTGAACTCTCTTCAGCAAAGATCTCCATCTGATTAATAATATTGTATGTCCTTCTTTAAAGGATGTATGTCCTTCTTTAAATGCTCTCTGTATAGAGGATTAAGTACAAGTTTCCTGAGTTACATTTCATAATGAGATGCTGATTCCTTTGCATTATATTCTCTGCTCTTCACAAGACTTCTCAAGGTAACTCTTTGCCCTGCTTGCTCATTAAGGTTTGTTTCTCACCAAAATCCACCTTGACAAACACAAGATTTCTCAGAAATTACTCCTTCTGCCTGGTCTTGCAGTACCTCAGCATTAGAAAGAATAGAGATGGATTCTCTTTCTGCTTGCCACAAAGTGGTTCTTGGCATCATCTAAGCGAATCTTGATTGACACGAGTGAAAAAGGAGTGCAAACACAGATTCAACATTCCTCCTCAACCATTTCATTCTGAGATGGTGCCAGACACAATGAAGAGAGGGAAAGGATAAAGCAAGGCAGGCAATGAAATTTTCTTCTCTGTGCCTGTGCATGTTGCTAGTGATTACTATTTTTGGAAGGATCTTTGTAAAGTAGTTTGGGTTTTGTTTTCTTATTCCTCTTTAAAGCCATCACTCGGATACCTCACTGATAAGCCTGCCTTAACTTGAATAGCACTGAGGAAAACTGGTGCTGCTTTATAGCACAGACATTGGCAGCATTTTAAAGGGAGATGAGCAGCCACCAAAGCACAGGCAGATAATCCAGACCACAAACATTTCCTGGAAGTACTAGGTACACTTAACACTACTTTATTAGTTCAAAGAAACATCAGAATATCTTTGGTTAACTGCTCTAAGAGAGAGAGGTGATGTTCACCTATGTTGAAGCTATACTTTACCCCCACTGTTCTTTGTGTCAAAAATACAGATGTAGTGAACCTGATAAGACAGGGATATTTCCCTGAGGAAGGCTGAAAAGGATCAGCACCCAAACAGGACAGGAGAATAGCAGAAATCAATTCTAACTCTGGATAAAACTAAAAGGGGAGATTGAGAAGCAGGAAGCACCAAGAAATGCATTTCCTCCCTTCAAATTCATGCATAAATGATTGAAACCATTAATATGAATGTTATTTGCTGCACCGGATTATGGGTGAATCTGTATCTTGTGTGCATAGCAAATCACAAAGATAAGCATTAACATTGTAACAAGTCCTGGACAGAGACAGCACTTAAGTCACCTAGAGCCTGTTACACTTAAGAACCAGAAAAAAAAATTGGAAGGAATGTAAACTTACTATTTCTGGACTTCAGAAAAACAGTGGCAAAACTGGCCCATATATAATGATGCTGAATTTTGTCAGGCTTCAGCTGTGATCCTGTCCAACAGCTCCTCAGCTATCCAAGTAGCCTATTGCAATCCCAGCTCCTGAGCTGCATTACAAGGAATGAAGTCAAAAGGAAGCTGAGGGAAAAGGAAAATAATATGTTTTCTGTGGAAGTTTTCCAGGAAATTTTTGACAGTGTACAAGGGAAGAGACTATAGGAACCTGCGTCCTAAGGAAACTAACGACTAAATCCACAGAATCCCAACTCAGTTCTTGCAGAACTGGCCCATTCTAAGTGCTTGAAGAAGAAAAAAAAAAAAAAAAAAAGATAGTTTTCCCTCTCTGAGTTCCTGAGTGGGACTCCTTAAGATTTCTCAACCAATAGTGATCCATTCATTTTTGGTGTCCTGGTCTACCCAGTCTTTACGATGCATCTGATCTTGTTTTCAAATTTGTTCTGCCTGGACAACATTTGGTGTCACCTGGATTTGGAAGGAGCAGCTAGCAGGGCATGAGCCTCCCAGCTGATGCTGGAAGATGTGATGCACAATCCCCTAAACTAGTCACATGTGCTCCTAATCAGGTCTGAATCCACTCTGCATCCTTGTGCCTATACCGGTCTTGTTCATCTAGAAGGCAGGAGGAGAAATGGTAGGTGGCCACAGCAGGACCACCACCTTCATGCCAAAGATTCAACATGTTCCTCTCCATGCAGAGGGTGTTCCTGCTGGCAGTCAGCAAGCAGCTGCCAGCTGTCAGCGAGGGGCTGCTGGCTGTGCAACCACCCCTTGCTAACACCTGCAGCATCCCATTTAACTGCTGCTTTGGCCTGCCAGAGTAGCTGACAGGTTTGACAGCATCAGTGCGAGCTGCCTTGGCTCGTGAGCTGGCCTTTTCATCACGACAATTATTAGGGTTATGTTCACCTTTCATTAATAAAGAAACAGACGCCTTCCCTAGCCCTTCTGCATCAAGGGAAGGCATCAGCACTTGCACACCTACACGCACAGGTGTGTAGGGCACCATCCTCGTGTGTTTATTGCTTTTCATATTTTTAGGAATTACACTTGGAATATGTTGCTGCCTCAGCTGTCACTGCTTGTCACATTACAATAATGATCGCTACTTTCAGAAGCCAGTTCAGGTTGTTTAATCATCGCTTCCCTCCACGCTGTCCATCACAGGGTGGTCGCCAAGCAACAGCATCAACAGACAGGGCTGTGGGTGGCTGGTGAGGAGGAGGAGGAGGATGGAGCACACCAGGGTCTGCAGGGAGGAAGAAGATCTCACATTCCCATGGGAGATGGAGGCATGGGAGCTGCTGAGTCTATCTGATGGGATATCAGCCTGCAGCATGATGAAAATAACAGGGATTTCAGTGACTGCAGAACTTGGGGTTTTGTGGAGGAAGAAAAGATGGCAAGACCCTGGCCTATGGCACAGTAATGCAGAGCTGAGGTCCTTGCTCTATCTCTCTTAGGTGTCCATGGTCCATCTCCCTCTATCACAGGTGGGATAGTGAGGCCCTGCTATCCTGACCAGCTCACAGCCACGGGCACAACCTGCAGTTAGAGACAGACGGAATCAACTACATGTAGTCCTTTAATAACTTTAAAATGAGGTTTTGGGGAGTGGATGAAGAGTTCCTGAAGAAGAACAAAAACTAACAAAACAAAACCAAACAAACAAAAACAAAATGGAAAACAGAAAACCCCAAACCACATGTCAATTTATAAAAGTTGAGAATAAAATGGAAGGCAACACTGAACCTGGAACTTTTCATCCAAAAGATGAGCTGGAGAATGCTCTGGTTTGTTTTGTTTCATTCTGTTTTCCAGGAGATACACAGTTAAACAATCATTAGCATTTAAACAAACAGATACAGATCTGCATCAAAGCATCTTTGGATTACAACAGACTAAATAGTTATTACTAAACTTCAGTGGCTTTTCTGTAGAGATACTTGGTAGTCCAAAGCTACATAGCCCAGATCTATATTCTTCTTACCTCTAGCCCAGGCTATGTCAACCTTAATGTATTGAGGGGAGAGTGGAAATACAGACACAAATGTACTCGAGGAGGTGTAGCACAGTCCCTTCTCATGGTGCAATCCTCAGACTACCAATTCATGGAATAATTATCCTCAAAAATCCCCTTATTAGTGACATTTCACCACATAGCTGTGCATTTTGGTATTAAGTTTAATGTACTTGGTTATCCTTTCCCATAAAGACAAAAAAAATTAAAAATCTATTAATCTTCATGTAATCAAATTAAGATCTCATCTTGATCTGCAGATAACCATTTCCAAAATTTGATATTGTTTTCAATAATGATTAATTTAAAGTTTTTATCTTCTGTCTATAGAAATGTATTTTTCTCTTTGAAACCTGAACTGAAATTCAATGGAAAGCAAATTAATTTTCTATTAATTTTCTATTTGGCATATAGAGCTCTATCTTCCATCAGAAGGATGACCTTTATGCCAGAAAAAACCAAAAAAAATTACATTTACACTTACACATTGGTAAATTCTTGAATATTTGAAGACCTTATTTTTTTATTTGAATATTCAGTGGAATTCACTTCTCCTAGGTCTGTTTTCAGAGGATATTCATTGAAAGGTAGTGGCAGCATTCCTGGCCAAAGCAGGGAACATTAAGCCGTTTCTAAGGGTTTACACCGACCCAATCACACACAACGAAAGGGATCATATGGCCTCTTTCATCTACTGAAAATACACATTGGATTTAAAATAAGAATCTTCCATGCAAAGTCTATTCCAAATAATTAAATGAAGTCCATTCCCACATTACTGAGGAATTTCCCACTGACTTCTGAATCAGGACCTTAACGATGAGTTCACCCCGTCCTCCAAAAAAAAAAAAAAGTGCACCTGAGAAATCACATATTGAGCAGGGACAATTTATGAAGAGAAAAACAAGCCTACGTTTGTTATATAAAATATTTCCCTTGAATTATTTTCTCAACCTTAAACATAGTGGGGGAGGTGAGAATGAAGGAGGAAGAGGAACATTTGGGGAAAGGCATGGGATGTCTCTGTTGGGTTATCTAAATAGCCTGAGATTTTCTAAAGAGCCTTCCATTTCCTCCTGAAGACCTGCATGAAAACGATCTGCAAGAGCTCATAGCACTGCTGTCCTTAAATAATCACCACCAAAGGTGCTATAAAACTTAATACAAACAGGATGTGAGCCCTGCCACTGAGTTGGGACCTAGTGTTGCAAGGGATCAAGAGCTTACCATGTGTAGCTGAACACTCTCAACCCCAAAAAAACCTCACTAACAAATAGCCTGTCCATGCCTTGGGAACATGTTTGCTTAGAAGTGACAACTACAAATCATTCCATCTCTTCTTCATCTTTTAACATATCTGTGCAAAGCACGAAAGACTGCCAGTGGGCTTTTAGGTTCCAAATGGCAGCAAGAAGCTATACACAGGACATGGAGGACATATTCCTAGTTACAGTCTGAAAACATCTTGATGAATTAATTTCAGACATCTCAGCCATAAGTTTATGTGCTAGATGTACTCTGGTATTTTTGCCAATTCAGACAGGTCAAGAGTATCTTCCCTACCCTGCTGCTTCTATGTTAGGTAAAGCAATACTATAGGGAGGAAAAAAAAGCTGCTTTGGTTTTGGGGTTTGGGTTGGGTTTTTTTGTAATGAGGGTAACCTCTCTGGTGGTGCAGGTGGGTAGTGTTTGCTGTTATCATGTAATTTGCTGCCTTATGTACACTTTGTGGTCTCCTCATCCTGCCCTGAGGTTCCTCAGACACATTTCCCAGCAGCATAACATGGTTCAAACCCATCATCTTGCCCGAGGCACTCACTCGAGATGGACTTTGTCCCATCTCTGAGTTTCCCCCTAGGAAATGAGAAATCACAAGGCCTGTGACTCCCTTCACCTTCCTGCCCCTGCAGAGGCAGTTCTGTCCCTAACCACAGCTCAGAAAAAGAGCACTGGGGGCCTTGCCCCGGCACAGGCTGCTCATGGTGGGAATACCTGGCATCAGCATCCCTCCGTAACAGCACAAACAAGTCCCAACATCCCACCTTCTTCCCCCATGCCACCTAAATCTCCACCTCTTTTCTCAGCTTTCTCCTGCTCTCTTGCCTCATGTTAGTGGCACCTCGGCACAGCCTGCCCTGAGCACATCCCTGTCACGGCAGCATACAGGGGAGAAGTTCACAGGCAGCTCTGAGTCCCAGTGTGCTACCACAGGAGAAGATCACTCCTGTATTGAGGGACACGATGTGAGGTTAAATTAAATTCTTGGAGACCCTTTAAAAGAAAGAAATTACATTTCAGGACATATCCTAAAATATCCTGTTCCTTCTCAAAGTACTTTCCTTTTATGTTCCCCAAGGAGAGAAAGTGCAGCACCAAGTAAAAGTGTTATTGTGTTACTAGCACTGAGAATTAGGGATTAAGGGCTCTCATGTTAACTGTTGTTTGATTTAAGAGACAAGCAAAAAATTGTAAGTGGCACAAAAATAATTTTACTGCATCAACTTTCATATGCATTTAAAATTCCAAAATAATTACTCTATCACCCAACGCTGCCATTTGAATTGGAATCAAGGCCCATTTTCATTTAACGTAGAAATGTCAATTAGAGCTCTGGGAGCCATTGATTTTTCGGTTTGCTGGCCAGATATTAAAAAAAAAAAATAAAAAAAGAGAGAGAAAAAAAAGGCCTTGTGTCAGTCTGATTTTTTTTCTCCTCCTATGAAATGAAAACCTGAATGTAGGTTTGGTTTGGGACAAACAGGATCCAGTTACATACATCTTTTACGGTATCAGTTGCCCAGATATAGGCAAATATAGTTTGAGATGCTCTACTATTCCCAGGGCTGGGTGTCAGGTAGGATTCGGGACCCACAGGGCACCCTTGCCCTGTGAAGCAGCAGCTGGAGGCAATACCATCTCAAATGTCACTAGATGCCTCTGTGTAGGACACTGAATCAAGGTTTTTATATCACTGGATTATTCCCATATATAGAATAAAAGAATCAGAAATTAATTCAAAAAATGCTGCCTTTAAACAAAACAATAAACAAAATGTTACATTTAAACTTGCATGATTTTGGCTTGTTTGAGACTGTTTCTCAGGATCCTTGGGATCAAAAGAAAATCATTGTGAACTTATGAAATGCTCTGGACAAACTACAACAATATTTTCCAGAGGACAAGGTATTTAATGAGGCAGTTTCACTCACCTCACTGGAGCTCTGCACAACATGCAGAGGGCTGTATTCACTCTGGCATAGTAAGAAAAGCTCAGAGAACCCAAGATTGTCCAAGGCCAATGCTAATCTTGCAGCCCTTCATATATAAATCCGTATCACAACTGAATGGGTCAGAATGGTCTCTAACCTCTCCAGAATGAATGGAGGATTTCTGACATCCTTGCTTCCTCCTCTGGACAGACCTCATCATGATTGCCAGGCCACAGAAATACAAAAGTCTTATTTGAAGTCAGGAGGAAAGGGAGAGAAACCTTTTTTATTATAAAGTACGGTACTAAGTAGATTGAAAACTATAACCCTATTGCTTTATACAGTTTATAGCCTCTCGATATTGCATTAATGCCAGTTGCAATTGTCAGAGCTCTTCCATTATTCTCCTTAATCTTCCCTCACGATGGGATTTGCATATCCCACCTGTCAGCCCAGGCAGAAGCTCCACACCATCCCTCAAACTCTTTCATGGAGACCAGATTTGCACGACAAGCCTTTCTTCCAGTCCTCACAGATTCTCTTTCACCCACTGCTTTCTCTCAATGCACAGCTATTCTTATTAACAATTTCCCACATATCCTATTTCATATTCTGTATATGAATAGCCTATGCTTTATCCAGTCAAGAAATACATCTAGAGATGGACTGCAACACAGAAGGAAAGAATACTACCACTATTGACTCATTTTTGCCAAATCAAACACATGTAAAAAAAAAACCAACTCCAAACAACAAAACCAAAAAATCTCAAACCCTTCTGGTTAAAGAAATAAAGTCCCACTAAAAGCAACAGGAATTTTTCTGGTGTTTTCTTTCATTGAAGGCTTGTTTTTAAAGGAGGCTTCATATCTAGGATGGATGCGAAGCATTTTATGATTTATACAGTGGTAAATCAGTTCAGAAGACGAAAATTTGAAACAAGGGACTTTTAGCATTACTTTAAATTGACTTGATTTTTTTTTCTGGTTTAAATTCTCATTTTTGTTTCCTGACCTTTTATTCAGTCCTAAATACATTCTTAACTTTAGCAAGTGATTAGCCTGAAACAGTTTTAGCACCTGTTGCATCATACTATTAAAACTTTTATATATTGTTGTAATATGTAAGCAACACATAATACATCTCACTGAAATCCTCCTCAGATGAATTTTTCTGGGGGCTTGTTTCCTGCACCACAGGAACCAATCTACATGCAAAGAGATTGACAGTGGGGTCATTCCTCACTGTGAGCCTCACTGCACATCTGGCTCCGGGCTCCACATCCACAATAATTTCCTTAAAACCCCTCCTTCACAATAATGCAAGTGCCGTGGAAGGAAGGGAGCAATGGACTATTCCAGCGTTATACAACGTGATCCCGTGAGCGACTGGCATTATGTTGGCAGATTATTCATCCATCTCTGTAGTTTTACATTGGAGCCACAGCTCTGCCAGCAAGGCAAGGACAGAGGGTACCAACTGAAGCCTGTTACATGAATGCAGAATCTGAGCAAAGAACTCAGTGAGAGTTGTGAAAAGCAACATTTTGATTGTGATCATCCATTCCAGTCTGAACACAAGAACACTGGCAGTCTAAGATACTTTTGCCATGCCTTTATAAAGCTGTAAAAGGGAATATATTCACTATCATCTGCATGGAATTGTGGTCATCAAAAGCAAAAATCTGATTCAAATTCAATCTCTTGGGAATCTAACTCCTAGAAATTCACAGTTCACTTTCCACAATCTGTTTTACAAGTAGATACAGAAAGAACAGCACTTGCTTGATTTAGCAAACCAGTGGCTGAAAGGGAATATGATCACTGCTTGGAAAATAATTCCAGGGGGTGTAAGTGCCAGGAAGGGAAAATTAACTTTAATTAAAAGGCACATGCACAAATGACCAAAAAAAAAAAAAAGAAAGACAATCTAAATTGCCCAGTTAGAATAGAAATTAGACAGAAGTTTCCAACAACCAGAAAAATAAGGCTTGGAAAAGCTATCCAGAAAGGAAGAAATCAATAGGAGTGTGGGTTGAAAGAAACCCAACTGTTTTTAAGATGCAGTTTGACCAGTTTATGACTGCATGATGCAGTACCTGCTGCAGCCTTACACCCTTCTTGAAGCTCCTAGTTTATAAAGTAGGTTTGAACACTTCAACTGAAAACCCAACAGCAGGTTATTCACAACTACTTTGTCCAGGAAGAAATACAGTGCATTGGAAATACACAGATGCATTGTTATTCTGCCTTATCTGTGTCCAGTTTGTCCTGTCAATAACATCAAGTAAAATCTTGCAAGTAATACATAACATAGAGTCTCAGCTTTCCTAAAAACTCTCCCATAAGGGATCTAACTCTTGCCTTGTTGTCTGGTGTAATCACCTTACAACAGCAATGATGACCTTGCAGGTTTCATCCTGTACTGAACCCTTCAGTTATATTGATTTTCTACTGTGGATGGGATATAAAACCTGTGTGGCCATGGTTGTTTTCATCTGGTCAAGACTGCATCTCAATCAGTCTGTTGAACATCTGCTGTGGAGAACCTAGGAGAAGCTCAGCTTTGTCTTTCCAGCCATGTAAATCAGAGAATTCTGAACCAGCTGTTTAAAGGTATTGTGACCATGTAAAAGCCAATCCCTGGGCATACAGCAGGGTACACATTCAAGTTCTTTGCCAGACACATCTACCCCAACATCCAGCACAGGAGAGCATTCTGACCAGTGCAAGGCAACAGTTAACTGCTTTCTTAAGTGAATGTGAAACCCATGTGCTATCCTTCACAGTACCACATTATAGCACAAGCTACATCATCAAGGCTCTTGCTCAGTTTCATTTACTCTCTCACCTCCTCCAAATTTTTTGCTCTTTCTTCAAGGTACTTTCAAAAGAACCAAACTCACTCCAAGCCGGTCTAGGACAGAAGTAGTCTTGGTTTCTTGTGAATTCTGAGAACCATCTATATCCTAAAAAATCATAATGGACATGCCCTAGAGATCTGCTTTCTCTCCATTAAAACCAGGTCTCTCTTTTAGCTCCACACACAAATCTGTTTTCTGTTTTCTCCTAGTCTATAGCAGAGCATTAAGGGAGCTATGAGGACTCCAAATCTACACTGTTTGGATATACCACATCAGGAAGCACGTCTGATATCTCTGTGGGCTAGGAAACCTGCCAACTTCCACACTAATGATGAAAATTCTCAGTGGTGCAAAAAGGCAGATCTCACTTGTGTATCCTGTAGAAGAGTTTTGAGAAAGATTTTATCTCACAGGATCTTTTACTCCAGTTTCTACAGAGAGCAGTGTAAAGACTCTCAGGATCTATCAATGCAAATAAATTAAGCAATACCAGGACCCATTCACAGACTCAACAGACTAAACTATTACTATACTGTCAAAATGGTTCCAGGCAGGGTGCTGCTGGCATAGGCCAATTAACACCTTCCTGGGTCATTCCCAGTCTGGAACTTAGTACAAGCCAAAGACCATTTCCAGTGCCCAATTTAGACACAAATGCTCTTCTCTGTTTTGCAGATAGAAAGAGCTCACAATTGTGGAGATGCCAGACAGCCTTGTGTGGCCTCACTCACCTCCATGGGAGTCAGAGAAAGCCTTAAGCACATCTGTATTTTAATACAACACTGGATACGCTCCTGGTTTCATTCTCATCAATTATCTCACAGTCCAGGCTCCTTCTACTTAATTTTTCCTCTGGGAAGCCCTTGCTGACTGCATCAGTGAAAAATCCAAGGTAGACAGGAGGGATTAGCGCCCATGTGAAACATGTCCCTACATACATGAGCTGGGCACACTCCAGATGTCTGGATATGGATATTGTGCTGGAGGGTAAGCTGTCCAGGGAGTACCTGAAGTCACTGAGCGGCCAAAATAATCCCTGATGCAAGACAATTTATGTTGGTGGAGTTGTACTTGAATGACTTAGACTATTATTTATTATTCTTATTGTACCTGCGACTGAGCATATAGCAAGTGAATCCTCAGAGCAGAATGCCATCAGTTATATGGTGCACACACTCAATATGAAATCACAGCCAAGCCTGAAGGAAGCTACAAACAGCTGAGAACAGACCTCTACAGAAATCAGGAGTCCCTTCAGATGTTCCTTCTCCTCCATCAGAAGCATTGCATGTATATCCAAGCCACTATCAAAATAAGGATTCAGGAAGCCGCACTGACACTGGCGGAACCAGGAATATTGAAATAGAAAAAATTGTTGGTGATAATGCTTTAATTTTCCAGGTTTTCCACCTAAAGGGAGATCAAATGTTTTGAGCTTCATTTTGAATTTTTCTTGTGCTCACACAGACGCTGCAAACTATGATCATCTTCCCAGTGCCCCTGTGCCTGGGTGAAAGGTAAAAGCTGTTTGACAGTAGCACTTACAGAGCACATAAGAATGAAAATGTGAAGAGGTGTGTTGCATCCCCCTGCCACGGCAGGGAAACAGGCAGGAAGCTGGCAGCTGCCACTGCTGGAGTGCAGCCAGGGCACCAGGGTTACACAGCATCCCTTCACAAACAGCACCACGGGATCCTCTGCGACTCCCACGCAGGCAGAATCACATACGTTGTACCCTAAAGGAAGTATTTCCCCCCAACCTCCTCCCACTCCCAGCTCCTTCACAGATGAGTGCCCAAAACCTCTATGCAGAGACATTGGGTTGGTGACGCTTTGGGCTACCTACTGAACACACACCATTGCTTCAGCTGAGCCCAGACAAGCCTGTAGTGCATCCAAGTCCTTCTGGGGCCCAGCTTCACTTAGTGTTGTGAGAGGAATGCAATCCCAGCACAAGGTAGCACAGCGCTGCCAGAGCCGCCAGCAGCAAAGTGGGAGCATAACCTCCCCAGACACAATGCAACTCGCAGCAATTTGGGAAGGACAGTAGCAAAACATTTCTCCACAGCCCTGAAAACACATGTACACCAAAACACTCAGAAATTAAATTAAGTCGCTGAAATTAATAGTCCAAACTACCACAGTGGGCAGAAATACATATATACACATATATAGGTATATATCTAAGCACATGTATATGTATACATAACTTATTTTATATATATAGTTATATATAATAACAATATATGTGTCTTAATAAACAAACAGATGAAACATAGCTGCGCTAATAGACCAGGAAAACTGATACCTGCTACATGGCTTTTTGTATCAAAAGCTTTTTCTTAGCAAATGGGTCACTTTAAACCACTGTCAGCCTCAATTCAATTTGTATGAACAGACCTGCATTCCTACAAGGCAGCTTCTGTTCGCACAGCTACATAACAGACAGGCTAGCTGAGTTGTGAAGAAAGGGGAAAGTCCTTCAAAACGGAGATGACAAGTATTCCTCTGTCAATTAATTGATTAAAAAGCTCCTGATGAGACCATAAAACCATGTCCCAATTAACTAGGGCTGAACCTCACAGTGAGGTGCTTCTGACATCCGCTGCAATTCTAAATTGGGTGGCTGTGATATACCTCAATACAATCTATACTGAAAGGAATTCATAATAATTAGACCACTATTTCAAAATGTTACCACGCTCCTAGTACTAAAAGCCGAAAGGGAGGCCAAGGATTTCTGTCAAGAAGCCAGAAACCTTCTGACATTACAGCCACAGACCCCTTAGAGGAGAAGACCTCGCATCTCCCTTTCTCCCGGGAAGTAGTACAGGCAATGACCATGTAGTGCTGGCGTCCACTTCTCTCTCATTAGCATTCTGCTTGCTCTCTCCAAAAGGCAAAGTAACAGAAGTTGGAGCATTGAGACAGTTCCCCCCTCATTTCTGCTAGTCCACAAGCAGAGTCAATGGCAGGCAGAAAGCACACCAGGCAACTCACTCTGCCTTCCCCAGGCCTCAGCCCTCTGGCTCCAGGTTACCTCTGCAGCACAGGCTGGAGGAAAACAGGGTTCAAGTTAACTTAGTAACTCTGATGCCATGACTAGCACTCCAGCCTGGAAACCAGCCACCTACTTCTCTGGCTGATTTCGTTCTGCTTGGTTCATGTCAGAGACATTCTGCCACTATTCCATAGAAAGGTCCACCTTACAGGGCAGGGACAAAAACTGTCTCATTTTAATACTTTGGTAACAAGAGGCAAAAAGCAGCTTTATCCCCTGCACAGAAACACCTAGGAGAAAAGGTCCTGAAGCCCTCTAGCATCTCCCCAACAGCAAGGGCCTGGGGATGAGCTCTTGGGCTGACGTGGACGCCCAGTGCTGGGAGGAGGAGGAGCAGCACCAAAGGGGCTTTCCCAGGCCTTGCTTGCGGGTGACGCTGCCGGCGGGGGTTACCCTGGGAGGAAGGCAGGGTGCAAGGATGGCTCCCCGCCAGATCCGACCTTTCCTCTCCCCGCCGCGGGCGGTGGCAGTGGTCTATCCCTCACTGACTCCGGGGTGAGGGAAAAGGGGGCTGGAGGAGGCTGTGCTCAGCGGGCGGGAAAGTTTTTTTGCTCCAGAAGAATGGCCCTTTTGAAGCACTTCTGCCCCACTGCACACTGCTAAGCAAAGCCATTCCCCGGCGCCCGGAGGCGCAAATCCCCCCTCGAAGAAGAAAAACCCAGCATCCCCAACCCCCCAAACCCCCCCCCCGGGAAAAAAAAAAAAAAAAAAAAAAAAAAAAAAAAAAAAAAAACCCCCCAC
>WTSP01012353.1:0-13099 GCA_025331215.1 Actenoides lindsayi | reverse complement strand
GTAGACACATCTTGGTTTAGACACGTCTTGCATTAGACAGCTCTTGCTGTGCCTGTCGCTGTGGGCAGAGATGTTTGCTGAGTTACAGTCGGCTGCGCTTCCAGCACAGCCAGGCTGGGCCGTGGGGCTGCTGCTGAGCGGCTGCGTCAGGCAGCGCGTGGAGGGGGAGCGGGACCCCCTGCCTGACAGACAGCGGGGGGACAACGTGCTGGTCTGGGGGCTGGGAAGAAAACGGCAGAGGGGATGGCAGGCAGCGTTTGAAGAAGCTGCTGCGGGAAGGCTTGCGCAGCACTGTCGCCAGGACCGCAGCATCCACAGGCACAGGACCGCAGCATCTACAGGCACAGGACCGTAGCATCCACAGGCACACAAGAGGAGGAGAAGGCAGCTGTGAGGTCTCTGCTTTGGAGAGCAGAGGGGCTGCCACCCTCCTCTTCTCCCGGGCCCTCGCGTAAAAGCCCCCCAGATGCGCGTTTCGGGCCCGCGTGCCTTTGTGCGCTGTCGACCGAACGGCATCGAAAGAGCAGAACAGACTTCAAGGTGTGACTCACTCTCTGCTTTTCCGTGCAGCACGAGGCCTCGCAGCCTGGGATTATTTATAGCCTCCTGCGACACGGAGCTGAGGCACCAGGCACGAGGGGCTCGTTGGTTCCTTATGGCTTCTTAACGATGCCGCTGCGCTTTCGCTGGCTTCTGGTGTCTGCACCCTCTGCTCTGTCTGTTGTTGCTCTCTGGTTGCGATGGTTCGTGCGCCTTGCTCGGCGCCGCGGCTCTGGGTGAGCTTATCACTCAGCTCTGTCCCTGGGCAGCGGAGCGTGCTGCCAGCCCGGCTGCGCCCGGGCAGAGCTGCCCTGCCCCTGGGGAGAGCCGCCCTCCTGCCAGAGCCCTCCGCGCAGCCAGCCTACCGCAAACCCCTCCTGATGAGACCAGTGGGCTGGCAGGAAAAGGCAGCTGCCCTGGTTTGCCCACGAGGGAAGGGATTGAAGCGGACAAACGCGAGTTGGCATCTGTCACGTTCCCGCTGCCCTGGGAGGCTGACGGAGAGCCGGCAGCGGGGCTGGGGGCCGCGGGGGCCCAGGGGTCTGTTGTCCACATCAGTGCTGAGGCTGCCCCCGTGCTCAACCCCTGCCAGGCCGGAGTGCTCTCGATACCAGGAATATCTTTAGCCTCCTGTCAAGAGTCAGAACTCCCACCTTGCCTGGGTGTAGCTGCACAGAACCCCTGCACTCTGCATCTGCTCCGGGGATGGGGAGATTCTCTTCGGTGTCTGTTTGCAGCAGCGACAGTAAGTTATGAGCTCAGCTCAAACAATCATAAGGTTAAAAAAGAAACTACCACTATCCCTGGGTTTAGCATGGACATGGCGCACTTAGTTTATGTGCTCAAGCCTCCAAGCCCTTGGGAGAGCACGGGGAGAGATTTTCCTATGGAGACCTCACAGTTGCGAGTGGTTTTGCTGGCCGGAGTGGTGTTTTGGAGAGGCTCAGGCTACGACGTTGAGGGCGGATGCTTTTGACTGCTCTGTCTTGCTGGAGCATCCAGGGAGGCTTTTCAGCAGTCCAGGTTTTCTCCCGCTTGCTGCTCCTTAGCTGGCAGGGAGGTGAGGTGCACTGGTCCTGCTGCGAGCAAAGCGATCTGCCGCTCTCCTGCGCGAGCACAAGCGTGCTCTCGCTCGTCTGCTGGGAATTCTGGTGGGGTTGGGCTCTTCTCCCAAGGAACGAGCAACAGAACAAAAGGGAAACAGCCTCAAGTTGTGCCAGGGAAGGTTTAGCACCTGGGAGCTGATGTTGATGGGTCTGCACAAAATGTCTGGTTTTAATGTCTCCGTGGAGTGGTTCAGCTGTAGGAAGAAATGCCTGCCGTGCGAGAGGAGACTCGGCAGCTGCTGGGGAGGCTGGGCACGGCCCGCTCTGCAGCGCTGGGCTCCTGGCGAAGGGGGGGGGGTGCTGGTGTGCCAGAAAGCCTCTTGTCAGACCCAGATCAATAGCCTGCAGGACTGTGGGGCCGGGTAATTTTCCAGTGCTTTGATCATCCCGTTTAATAAGTCTGTGTTTGACACCAGACATCCATCCTGAGCCCTCCCGGGGGACTCCAGCGCACGGATTGCCGGTGGAGCCCGTCCGTGCGCGCATCCTTCTGTGGAGTCATCGCCGGCTCCTCGGGCTCCCCGCTCGCTGCCTGCCCGGCCACGGGGCCTGGCAGGAGAGGGCAGGCTCGAAACAGAACCCAGTGTCAGAGGTGCGGCCTCACCGGTCATCGAGCCGTCATTTTGTTCAGATGAGCTGAACTTCGAGTAGGCTTCACCAGCCTCGATTTTTCTTCTTCTGTTTTGCGTAACTAAAATTGCATCCCTCTCCCGTCAGCAGACCTGATGGTGGAAAAGCCCTTCCACTGTCTGCTGCTTGGAGTCGCAAGACACCTGGGTTCCCTGCTCTCCTGCCTGCTCACGCAGAACGCGGCACTGATCTCTCGGGGAAACATGTCTGCTGTGGAGTAAGGTCACGGAGGCAGCAGGAGACCAGATGGTGTGACGTGAGCTCCGCGTTCTCCTGCCGCTTCAGCGAGGCCTCTGCTCTGTTGCAGCTGCTGTGGAGGCCTGCGTCTTGCACGGCTTGAAGCGGAGGGCGGCAGGGTTCCTGCGCAGCAACAAGATAGCGGCTCTCTTTATGAAGGTGGGCAAGAGCTTTCCTCTGGCAGAGGAGCTTTGCAGGAAGGTGCAAGACCTGGAGCAGCTCATTGAGAACGCGTAAGGCACCGGCGTCGCTGTTACCCTACGGGTCGCTCGCGTTTGGGTGTGGATCTCCATCTCCAGCTTGAGCCTCTCCAGGAGGTGTTGCTTTCAGCGGAGCAGAGCCCTGTCCTGGGCTTGTGATATCTTGACTGAACAGGTCCCTTTTCTAGGAGAACATGAGTTGTGGTGTGGTTTAAGTCTAGTACGGACAAGTTCTTACCTCCTCTGCCCCTTGTCTCCTGCTTCAGGGGCAGCTAAGCTTGTCTGCTCCTGACCTGTCACAGTTTATGGACCAGTGCACTAAGCCAACTGGAACCAAATCTGGTCTGCCTCAATGTGCAGGGCTTGAGGCTGAAGTAATTCACCTTCTGCGTGAGAGTGGCTTACTCATCCTTGGACAGGAACCAGGGAGATGGATGGAGCAGCTGCCTGGGGGCAGGGATCTCTATGCTGTCCTAAGATGAGCTGCTTGGCTTGGGAACTGCTGTCCTCAGGCACCAGTGGAAAGGGTGTGTGGGTTGGAGGACTCTGCTGAGGCTGATGCATGTTCTAAGGTGCCTTGGCAGTGGGAAACTGATTTAGTGAAGTCACTTTTCAAATGCAAATGTGGGCCTTCTGGAGTAGAGGGTGGATAGATGACGAGAGCGGTCTCCAGAGCCCAGTCTCCACGTGGTTCCTTGGGCATCCCCGAGTCACTGTAGTTGGCACCGCTGAAACTCCCTTCTCGTGCCCCACGAGGTGCCGGGAGTCCCCAGGGCTCCTCCAGTGGGGCCAGTGACAGGTTCTTGTCTTTTGCCTTGTACCTCTAAAGACGAAATCAAGTCCAGGGCATCCCAGAGAACGTGCGCAAGATGCCCAAGCTGCCCAACCTGTCTCCTCAAGCCATCAAGCACCTCTGGATCCGCACAGCCCTCTTTGAAAAGGTCTTGGATAAAATCGTGCATTACTTGGTAGAAAACAGCAGGTGAGTGACGGGGCAACCATTTGTCCATCCCACCTCCCTACCATCATCTGCCCCTTGTGATGGTGCTGGAGGTGTTGCTGCCTGAGCTGTGTCCAATTGGGCGCCTTGGACGGGACAGGCCAGTTGTGTTGTTCTGTGCCCGTCACGGGGACTCTTGTTCCCTGCTGCTGGCAGCCACCGTGCGCTCCCTAAAACCAAGACAGGCCACGCTTGCTCTGCTGACGGCTGGGTTGTTGGGGTGGCACCATCCTTGTCTTCTGGAACCTGCATGCTGAGGTGACCTGGGGGTGTTTTGTTAGGAGACAGTGCTGTGCTGCAGGAGGGGGTGTGTTCTCCAGGAGTGTCCTGACCAGCAGAGACAGCCTGGTGGGGGCTTCGTGTCCCCTCACCATCCAGGGGGGTACAGGAAGAGAAGGCCATCCCAGTGATTTAAAGCCACCATCGCTATCGTTTTGCAGGCCCAGGAGGTTGAATTACTACAGCATTCTGCTCTTTTATTTCTTCTAGTAAGTACTATGAGAAAGAAGCTCTCCTGATGGATCCTGTGGATGGGCCAATTCTTGCATCTTTGCTGGGTAATGCTTTCCTCTCACCCTGCTTTGACAGCTAGCTTCCCGGGTCGGGGATCCGGGGTAGGAAATGCAGTTGTGTTCTAGTCACAACTTCAGCGAGCTCAGTAGCCCGGGGCAGGTGGAGCGCTGGTAAGGACCACGCAGCGTGCAGTGCTGGGCAGCGCGTGCAGAGGGAGGGTTGCGAGGCTGAGCTCGGGGGGTTCCTTTCCTCGCGCAGGTGTTGGTAACAGCAACGGGCACAAGCTGAGGCCGAGGGCTGGGAGCACGGTGCTGCAGCACAGGGCTTGGCCGGGCCTGCCTGGGCAGCCCGCGGGTCACCTGAATTCTGTGCCGCTGTCACTCCACGCGGCAACGTGCGCTGAGCCCGGCGCTTGCTGCCCGCCGCCCCTGCTCTGGGGATCCGAGAGGGCACCACGGGCACCACAACCCCACTGACGCCTCCCTCGCGTTTGCGGTTTTCTCCCCTGCGCAGTGGGGCCCTGCGCGCTGGAGTACACGAAGATGAAGACCGCCGACCACTTCTGGACGGACCCCTCGGCCGACGAGCTGGTCCAGAGGCACCGGATCCACAGCTCGCACTGCCGCCAGGACTCGCCCACCAAGCGCCCGGCGCTCTGCGTGAGTGGGGAGGGAGAACGCTCCTGCTGGGCTGCGCAGGCAGCGCTCGCCGCGGCTCGAGGCTCCCTCTCTCGTCATCCCTCTGATGGGAGAAGGTAGAAAAGTGCAGTGACTTGAGGTGTTCAAGGCAGAAGTGCTGGGAAGGCGGGCCGTGGAGGCTGCAGGCGTGCTGGGCCAACACGCCGTCGCGGGGGCTGCCCTTTGAGAGCGTCACGCAGGAAGGAAAAGCAAAGGCAGCTGAAATCTGCTCGGTTTATTGCAAACGAAGCACGCTCCTGGGGCCTCTCTAAGTACTCCTGGGCTTCTCGAAGTACAGGATCGAGCTTGGGCAGAGCCAGGAATCCTCTTAGAGGACACAAAGGGAAGGATTTCTAGTAGTGGTTTTCTTAAGTGTAACAGCAAGGAGGGAATGAGCTTTCGAGAGAAGCTTTTTGAAGAGGAGAGGTGTCTGCGCTCACCTCACGTTTGCGGGCGGATCTCTTCCAGATTCAGAAGAGGCATTCGAGCGGCAGTATGGACGACCGGCCATTGCTGTCTGCCAGGGACTACGTGGAGTCGCTGCACCAGAATTCCCGAGCCACGCTCCTCTACGGCAAGAACAACGTCCTGGTGCAGCCGGTGAGTACCTGCTGGGGCACGTGGGTGTTCCAGTGCTGCTCTGCTCCCCGCCAGGTAATGCCGCCCCGCGTTGCCCTGTGGTGCAGAAAAGCACAGGCTCGTTTTGAATCGGGGCGGGCGGCGACTGGGCTGTGCATCTTGAGGTCCTGGCGATACAGATCCTCCCAGGGGAACAAAAGAGATCCACTGCCGAGTACAAACGGGCACCTCTCCCTGCCTGCTCTTGACCAGAGGCCACAACAAGCCTCCTCCTGTCCCTTCCTGTTTGCCGTAGCCAAATCAACCAAGTGCAAAGAGCTTAGGTGGAGCTGTTCTGCTGGCCTCAGCCGGGCAGCTGCTCTCAGCCCCTGCCCAAGCTGCTGAGGTGTCCTGTTGTCTCTGCTGGGAGGGTTTGCAGAGCTGCTGTGGGTTTCTCGGCAGGGTGAGCTCAGGGACAGCAGGCGGGGCTGTGTCCCATCCAGGACTGAGCTCCAGGGCCTGGCTCAGCCTCGGTGGTGGTGCTTCACGCTTCTGGCATCTTCCGGCCTGCTCTCACCAGCTCGCTCTCCCGCTGCGTTTCTCTTCTCCAGCGAGATGACATGGAGGCCATCCCGGGCTATCTGTCCCTTCACCAGACTGCCGACATCATGGCCCTGAAGTGGACCCCCAACCAACTGATGAACGGCTCAGTGGGGGATCTGGACTACGAGAAGAGGTGCCTGGCTCCGAGCGTGCCCTAGCGCGGGGCAGAGGGGAGGCGAACGGTCCCCGGGTTCAGAGTTTGGGTCCGGTGCCCAAGGCCAGCGATGAGTTTTCCCGCTGGCCACAGAGCAAAACAATCATCCCTGAGTCTGTGACGGGGAAGGAGGCCTGAGGTGGTGGGGGGATGGGAGACAGCGTGAGATGCTGAGCTACTGCCCATCTCTGCTGGGAAGTGTTCAAGGGAGCCAGGAGGTGCTTGTTCTGGAAGACACAGACTGATTTCGTTTATCGCCCCTGGGGGTTTGCTCAGGAGAAGGCCCTCCCTGCACACTACACAGTGTGTCCAGTTCATTGTGGTTAATCTAATCTGGGGAGCCAAGGAGCTCGTAAACAGGGCAAGAATATCTGCAGAGAGAGGGGATGGGAGCAGTTCCCAGATGAGAGCACCTCGGTACCAGAGCGAGCACTGCTTCGGTGCACGCTGCAGCTGGTCCTTCCTGGGGATGGTCAGAGGCCCCTGGATTTCATGGAGTTCCTGGAGCTTGTTCCTCTCTTGGTTTGCTTGGCAGGGTGTCTTGCCTTGCCCTTTCATCTGGGATTGCCTTAGGGGCTACTGGCATTTCTCTTGGTAGCTGCCATCCTTTTAACAAATGACAGAATCTTATCAGATCCCAATTTGTCTGAAAAACAAAACAAAACAAACGAAATGCCTTCCCACCAGCAAAGGAAAGCTGGAGTGTGTAGGACACTGATTCTTTGACCTAAGGATCTTCTTCAGCAAAACTTGTTCTTGGTTTTGTTTATTCTCAGTTGTAGTTTTTTGGGGTTTTATTTACCTGTGTTCTTTCCATTTCCCCTTTCCTCTTGGCCCCTGGGCCTTTCCCTTATACCTGGTGCCTTCCCCCTAAAATACTATTTTCATTTCTACCACTATTTTTCTGAGTTCTTGACTTGGGCATCAGCCTAAACTCTAAAACTTCCCAGTGTCAAGATGTGACCAAGGAAGAGAGGAGCCAGATGACAAAGTAAGTGTGAATCTACAAGGAGTGACTCTTACAGACCCCTTCCTGTCCTTAGCTGACTTCATGAGCCTTTATTTTAAGCACTGTTTTGGTAAAGGGACACACAATGCTGCTCTGAATCTAGAAATTGCTTTGTTGCAGAGAAGTCGGTGGTTGTTAACTGCTGACACCCTCAAAGAGCAGTGCTCTTGCTGGGCTCTCCACAGAAATGAAACCCTGTGTGAGTCCACGTGTCTCCCAGAGATGTCCCCTTCCCAGGCTTCCTCCTGGTGTCTCCCTGGCCCTCTGCCCTGCCTGGTCACCAGCAGCTCCCCAGCATTTTCTGGATTTGCTCTGTCTCCTCCAGGTGCTGAGGGAGTGCAGGACTCCGAACCAACTGCAACCAAATCTATTTTGAGCTTTAAAAAACCCCCACAAATTGCAGGGTTTATTTCCCCCTCCCTTGGGGTCAGGAGCTCAGTGGAGCTGCAGCCCAGGCTCAGGCTGCACAGGATGTTCCCTGAGGGCTCCAGGGCTGCTCCAACCAGGTTCTGGGGGTTCTCATGGGGAGTCCTTTCTGGGGTGCTTCAGAGGAAAGTCCTCAGCTCTTCAGGGCTCCGTGTACTTCCCTGCAGCTACCAGGATCCACGGACATGTTGTCTGTGTCTGGGAATGACATGAGGGTAGAGAAACAGCCCAGGGCAAGTGGGTCTGGACTTGGCCTGGTTGAACTGTAGTGGCAGGGACAGTTACTGGGTCTGGAGGGATGTTGTTGCTTACTCAGACTGGCTTTGTGGCTGTCGTGCTGCTGTTGGGATCTCATCCTTGCTGTAGCTTCCCCTGGCGCCAGGATAGCTGGAGGCAGGATCTGGAGCAGATGTGAACAGAAGCAGAGCCTCTTGCACCGCTGAAGCTCACAACTTCCTCCCTTTCTCTGTTCCAGCGTGTACTGGGACTATGCCATGACTATTCGCCTGGAGGAGATCGTCTATTTGCACTGCCACCAGCAAGGTAAGGCTGGAGTGGGGGGCTGCTGGAGGGGCTTCTCACCCTCACACTGGCTTCGCTAGGCCTTTGGGGAGTGCCCATGTAGGGCTGTTTTGATTCAGGTCCAGGGCAGATGTCCAGAGCTCGGGGTGGTCCCCGCTGTGGAAGTGCTCCTGGCTGTGGAGCCTGGGGGGGAGTGCACCCTGCAGAGTGATGCTCTGTGCTTTTCAAGGGTGTGATCTCCTGGGTGAGCCTTGCCCAGGGCCCCAGGCTTGTAATGGCCTTAGAGAAGAATCCAAACGAGGAGGAAAGTCTTTCTCTTGCATACCAGAAAGACAATTCCCTGAGCTTTCTTGCCTGCCCTTTTGACGGGTAATGTTTCCCTCATTCATGTCTGTGTCTTCTCTCTGCTGTGCCTGTTGCCAATAGTAGACAGCGGTGGAACGGTTGTCTTGGTGAGCCAGGATGGGATCCAGAGGCCCCCGCTGCGCTTCCCCAGAGGGGGGCACTTGCTGCAGTTCCTGTCTTGCCTGGAGAATGGCCTACTGCCCCACGGGCAGCTGGATCCACCCCTCTGGTCGCAGCGGGGAAAGGTAGGAACCCCCAAACTGGGCTTGTTCCCGAGCCCAGGGCACTGTGGGTTCTTGCCATGTTCCCCTGTGGGCTGTCTCAGAGCAGAGCTGATGGGGAGGACCCTCTGCCTGATAGCAGTGGCTGCTGCATGTTAAACAATCCACCTCCTGAAACTAAGATGGAAGGTTGGCTTGAAATATGGCAGCTTGGTTTAGCCCGTGGCCTTGCCCAGCTACACAGACCCTGCTGGGCAGATCAGCAGGAGGTGGAATGGGAGCATTGGCCGTGGCCATGGGGTGAGGTGGGTTTGGTTCTCCTGGCCCTGGCCGTGCTGCGGGGATTCCACCCGCCCCGTCCACAGCCAGCCTTCCATGTTCACCGTCCAGCTGAAAGCTCGACCCAAAGGCTGCTCCAGCCCAGGGAACGTCCAAACCTCGCGCGTGCTGAGGAGGCTCCTGCTCTCCGTAGGCAGGAGCGTGGCCGGCCAGGCAGTGCCCGCGCTGGGCCGTGTGCCCGGGCCGGGGGCCGCTTGTGGAGAGCAGGTTTTTGTTCACCCAGGGGAAGGTGTTTCCCAAGCTGAGGAAGAGAAGTCCCCAGGGCTCCTCCGAGTCTGCATCCGACAAGGAAGATGACGAGGCCACAGATTATGTTTTCAGAATCATCTACCCGGGGACGCAGTCTGAATTTGGTGAGTGCCTTGGCAGGGAGTGTTTCGGGAGGTTCTTGTGGGGCGTGGGAGCAGCCGCAGCCCTCACAGGCACGTGGCAGTTCACACTGGGAAGTGGTTCCAGAGAAATGGGCTTTGCTTGGCACAGAGCTGCCTTTATTCAACATCACCTATGGGTTGGGGTTTTCCTTTTTTTGTTTAATCTTTCACTTGCTACCAAGTCCTTCGTTTCCGCAGCTGCACAACAGGCCACGGCTGCCTTAATGGCTGGAGAAAGAATTCTTGCCCATAGTGTCAGGAATAAGGTTTCCTTTGCTCATGTTCCTTGGGGGTCAGTTCTCACCATCACAGCCCTCTGGGGCTGATTTTTTCTCTTGCTGTCACCAGGCCAGCTCAGCAAGTGCTGCGTTAAACCCAGCTATGCAAAGGAGAGGTTCCAGCAGCCCGCTCTGGGTGCTGCCAGGCTGGCCTCGCGTGTCTTTGCTCCCACTTCCAGGGCGAGGGAGGGGGTGCTGCTGGATTCACCAAACCAGAAATGCTCCTAATGCCTGGTTGTGAGTGATCTGAACAGCGCGCTTGGCTGGAGTCGCTGTGCATTTGTCCTCACGCTTCCGTGGGATAGCAAGAACAATTTTTTTGTGCTCTGGGAACATCATAGATGACTTTACGCTCTTGATTTTCCCTCTTATAATAGAAGATGTATGGAGTGGTTTTTAAAAAGCTATGAAATTTGATCAAAAACTTGTTCCTGTATTTTTGAGGCTCGAAGGGGGTACTCTCATCTCCTGCTCCAGAGCATCAGTTACGATTATGCTTCATTCTCCTGCCTTTAGCTGACTAACACAATTCAGTGAGTCAGATAAAAATCGGATTGAGGCTAAACCAGCAGACAGAGATGCTCCTTTCTGCAGCTTCCTTTTGATCTACCCCTTAAAATTCCATGCTGGGGGCCAAACGTTCTGTGAAAGGGATTGCTGCAGTCTCCTCAGCCAGCATCATCAAAGTCTGTGCAGTTCCTGTGGACCTTCCCAGAGGGGTTGGAACTGCATCCCTTCTTTCTTCACTACAGACTCTTCCTTTCTCCCCTTTCATTTGTGCCCTTGTCCTCTCTCTGTGTCTCTAGTTACCATTAATGGTAATTTTCATCCATTCCTTGCGTCTGTGATCTCCATCGCTGCCATCAGGGGGAGGATTGTGAGGACTCCAGCTCCAAGCAAGACGGTGGTGATCCCTAAGTGGTTTCTGAGTCTCCCTGGCACGTCCCGACCTGCCCTGGTTGCTCTGGGGGCCACTCGGCGTCAGTGTAATGCGGTTCTTGCCTGTGTCTGGTACTGCTGCTTGCCTGTGTTGTCACTTGACAGTCCCTGCAGAGGTGTCCCCTGTCGCTGCCGACCGCCACCGCCCTGGCAGCACCTGCCTGGTGCCACGGCAGTAGGAATATCTCAGCATTTTCCTTGCTGGTATCAGTTATTCAGTATCAGGAGCAGGGAGAGTCGGTGAGGCCGAGGCAAGGGAGGAAGTCCTCTCCTCGCTGGAAGCTGGAATTTCTACCATGATTAAATTTCCGAGGAGGAGCAAATAGGATTATTCTTCCTTAATCTTTTTCTGCATCCTTCACCATGACAGCCTTTTCCTAGGGAAGCCCAAAGTGAGGGGCAGCTCCAGGCCAGGCTGCTGAGCGTGGGGCAGCTCTGCTCTCGGGGCTGCCCGCTCCCCTCGTGTGCGGGGCCGTACCCGGGCAGGATCCCAGGCCATTGCAATGGCACTTCTGGGCTTAAGCAGGGATTTAGCAAGTGACAACAAGGAGAACTACTCGCTCCTGCCGTTCCTCTCAACCTCTTCATCAAAGTCTTTATCTCCTGGGTTGTGATTTGGATGCTCCTGTCTTTCCCTGAATCTTGGATGGGATCCTAATGTTTGAGGGATGGGGGCATTTCCCTTCTGGTGATCCACTCTGCCTGGGAGGATGGTTGATTTCAGTGATGCTTTTTCTCATCTGAGTGACAGTCTGGTGCAGCCCCTTCTCTCGAGTCTCCCTGGATGGGGTGTTTGTTTTCAGCACTTTAGGATTACCTTGTTGAAGGTGCTGTAGTTAATTAGCAGATGGTTTTCTCTCACACTCTCACCAATGCTCTTTGTTTCCCTTCCTTTCTCCTGAGCTGGTGCTGTGATTACCTGGTGTGGGTCCTCTCTGGTTGCTAGAGTCTCCGTGGGAAGAGTGTGGGATTCTGTATCAAATCAAACCTCTACTCCCTGTTGACCTCCTGTGGCTCACTTGACTCTGGGGCAGAGCTGGGCAGTACCTGATGCTCCTCTTTCTGCCCTCTTACAGTGCCCCAGGACCTGATGGACACGCCGGGGGCTGGCCTGCCTCCCATGTGGCAACCCAGCACCCGCAAGTCCTCCTGCTCCTCCTGCTCGCAGAGTGGCTCCTCTGATGGTGGGCCCTCCAACGGCTGCAGCCATGAGAGGTGGGACAGCCCTGCTGCTGCTGCTGCTTTGAGAAATGCAGGCCAAATAAACCATGGTTCCAGCTGGAAGCCCAGCTGGATGGTTGAGCAGTTACGGTGCAAGTGGTGTCTCCAGCCTCACACTCGGCTCGCTTGACCGGGCACCATTTTCAGGGGACAGTGGGACCTGTCCAGGCTGAAGTGAGGCTTGTCCCCTCGTCTGGGACATCTCAGCTGCTCTGTGGCCATGTCCTGGCAGCAAGAATTGCTGCTGCCAAGCTGAGCAGAGGTCCTGTGGTGCACCTCTAAAGGCAAGGCTGGAAGAGTCAGCTGGAAGCAGGGGCTGAGGGTGTGCTGGGAGCATTTCCTCTCCTCACATCCAGTATGGTTTTATTGGCAGAGCTCCACTGAAGCTCCTGTGTGACAATATGAAGTATCAGATCCTCTCCCGGGCCTTCTACGGCTGTGAGTACTTGTCACATCCATGAGATGTGTCGTGGGCAAGGGATAACGTCCTGGGCTCCAGGCTGAGAGTGGTGCTGAGGTAGCAGGGCAGTGGCCAAGGGTAGTGGGACCAGTCTGTTGCATGAAGGGCCCAGCCTCCACATGCTCAGGACTGAGAGCAAACATCTGAACTCCATCCTTGGCCTTCAGCCCAGCGTGCGGTAGTGCTGGTGGTACAAGCTGATCAGATACTGCCCTGTCCCAGTAGACTCCCTGCTTTGCTGCTTAGGCTGGACACAGCTTCAGAGGGTCTCCTTCAGGGACCAGATTCAGCAGAGCTTTCTCCTACACTTCACCCTCACAGCTCCCTGAGTTCAGTGGCTCAATGTTCACTTCTGCCCGACACAGGGCTGGCCTATTGCAGACACCTCTCCACGGTGAGAACCCACCTCTCTGCACTGGTTAACCACAGCATCGTGTCTCCTGATGTGCCCTGCAACGCCAGCTCGGGACTGACCGTGGACATATGGCAGAGATACCTGCAGGACAGCACGGTAGGGACGTGTCACTTGGGGTGGGCTTGGGATGTCCATGGCAGTGTCCTTTAAGCAGCCATAGCGTGGGAAGGTAAAACACACTGGGAAGTTCCCTGAGAAGTGACACAGCCTGTGCCAGGCTGCACAGAGCCCAAGGCTCCTGATCCTCCTCGTGGAGTCTGGTGTCCAGCTCGGGAGTGCTCAGCACAGCAGAGACAGGGACCTGGTGGAGCGGGGCCAGAGGAGCCCCAGCAATG
>WTSP01012352.1:11306-26927 GCA_025331215.1 Actenoides lindsayi | reverse complement strand
TCGCCGCGGGCTCCGGGCCGAGAAGCAGCAGCAGCAGCAGCAGCAGCAGCAGGAAGCGGCGGGCGGCAGGTACAGCGCGGCGGGAGCGGCCCGGCCCGCGGGGCCCGTTCCTGCCTTCCGCAGTGCCGCCTTGCCCCGGGTTCCGGCCCGCGGCGGCGGCGGGCCAGCGGCTGTGCGGGCCAGGCCGCAACAGGCCCCGTCGCCAAGGCAGCGGGAGGGGTCGGGCTGCCCCACGGCGGCGGCTGCCCCACGGCGGAGCCTGGAGCGCCTGGCCGCGGACAGAGCCAGACCCGCTGCGGGGCTGGGGTCGGGCCGCCTCCTGCCCGCCGTCCCCACCCCGGGGAGCGAGGGATGTGACAGGAGGGGATGTCCCGAGGGGTGGGCAGGGAGTCGTCTTTCTCCTCTGTGCCTGTTGACAGGCCCTGCTCTCATCCAGGAGACAGTCTTTGCCTTTGCGGTGGCCTTGGCCCAGGGTTCTGGTATTTCACCGCTGAGTTTCTTGCTCTTTCTTGCCTGCTAGTCTGGGCCCTGAGCTGGTTCTGATGGGGTGCTAGTCTGGAAGGGTAGTTTGGCATGTCCAGACTGTCCCTGCCCATGGCAGGGGGGTTGGAACGAGATGATCTTTAAGGTCCTTTCCAACCCTGACGATTCTATGATTCTATATTCCTCCTTCTATAGCTTGTCCTCTTGAACATTCATCTCCTCTGTACTTAGTTGGCAAAGGCTGCAGTGTGGCACAGATTCTTCTACCTTGTATCAACAGGAATCTGAGGGGTTTCCATGTACTTGATAATATATGGCATTGACCTCGGGGGTGTATTTCAGTGTGTGGTACCCAATACCCAGTGAATTGTACCAGCTTCAGGGGTTGGGTCCATAGAGCCATTCCATTGAGCTGTGAGGTGTGCAGGCCCAGTGCTCTTGTCTGGATTATTCTTGCTCAACAGTTGAGAGAAGTTGTTCAAGTATGTTTTTTACAGCTGTGTTTTGAGTAGCTATTCAAATCTGATGCAAGAACTTTTCCACTTGGTGAAATGCCCTGATTCCAGTACTGCGTGCTGCAGGGCATGATCATATTTCTCACTTCCTCACAGCTGGTAGTAAGTTTGGTGGGGGTTTGTTTGGTTTGGTTTGGTGTTTTGTTTTTTTTTTCCTGTATGTTGCTCCTCCTCTTTCCTGAGATTTCTATTCATCTTGTCTTGCTGATTATCAAACCAATTTTTTTCTTCACCTTTTAACTCCCGACTTCCCCTAGCCCTATTCCAGGTAATCTCTCACACCTCAGCTAAAATGTTGTGGCCTCACTAGCACAGTTTGCTGGTCATTTCTCCTCATGGAATGGAAAGACCTTTTAAAAATCTCTGATTAATATTTTCCAACTTGAAAGAACTAAAAGAAGAACTCAGATTGGTGATCTGTGATTCTTCATGCAGAAAGATAGCTCTCTGATACAGGGCAGATGAGAGTTTCATTTCTTTACAGCTTTCATTTCAGGAATGTCTGGAAAATCTCCCAAAATACAGAAGCTTGTGATCAAATTAGTTGCTCTGCCACAGAGGTACCAGGGGCCTGAATGTCAGATGCCAGTTACATTTTAGGAGTTAAGCAAGTTGTCCTCGTGAGTAGTGCAGCTGAGTTCAGTTTCTGGCAAAAATCTTTCTTGCACAGAGAAGTATTTGTTTGGGGTATTTTTTTTTTTTATTTGCAAAATCTTTGATTAACAGTCTCAAAAAGTATTAACACAAATGGCTAATATTTAACAGCGTGGATGGTAGCTGGTAAAATGCCCAGGGCTCTGAAGCTGCTGTTCATCTCCAGTTGGACTGGAGGCTGTTGACTCTTCCTAAAGACTTGGATTTTGGTAACTGATTTTGATAGGTGCAGAAAACAGCCTTCTGGCTTTGCTTTCAAGTGAGGAACAGCGAGGTAATCACAGAATCAGAGAATGGTGGGGGTTGGAAGGGCCCTCTGGAGATCATCTGGTGCCACCCCCCTGCCCCAGCAGGGTCACCCAGAGCAGGTTGTCCAGTATCATGTCCAGGAGGGTTTGGAATCTCTCCAGAAGAGACCCCACAACCTCTCTGGGCAGCCTGGGCCAGGCTCTGACACCCTCACACCAAAGATGTTTTTCCTTAGTATCTGAGGAGTCTGCTGGTTGAAATGCTTCTCTGTTTAAGGTGACACCCAGTGTGCAGACCTGTTCCAAAATAAATGTAGAATAAATCCATGACTTAATATTTCTGTCTCTGCAACGAGCCTGAAATAACACCACCCTTGTGTAAACCATCCCTGCATTCTCCCCTTGGTACTTAATAAGTATCTTTTGCTCAAGTTTTACAGCGTGCTTTCATTGGTAGGTAGTACAGCAGTGTCAAGGCTGCTTTGCTCTTCAGTTTGCTGTGGAGAATGTTACAAAGGAGGCTGCATTTGATAATCAGAGCACTTGTCACTCTAATCTGTGCTCTTCCTTTTGGGCTCAGTTCCTAAGTGTGATCTTATGCAAGGGTAGAAACCTGAGCTTTGCAAACTCTGGGTCTTGCCAAAGCGATTGTTGTTTCCTTGGTGGCTTGAACAGCTTCTAAAATGCCATCTCACTTTCCCTTCTCTGGGATGTATCTTTATCCTGACTGAGGGGTAGGCACGGGGAGGAAATGTAAGTGTGTTTGTCTCATGAAATTCTACCTTCAGATCATCTGTAGATGTTAACAGTCCACAGTTATGTATCCAGGGGAAATCACTGAAGAAAAGAAAATCCAAGGTGCTGTAATGATCCTTAATGTCTGACATACTATTACTTTCAATCTATTTTTTTGATGGTCTTCAAATGCTACTTACAGTGAGTGCTTGACGAGTAGGTGGCAACGTTGTAAAATTAAGAATCAATGTCTATAAAAACCACAGCAGCCTTGGTGAGGGTTGGCCTAGAGCCTTTGAAGGTCTCTTCCAACCCAAAACATAACGATTCTATGGTAACAAGTCACAAGTTGTACCTCTTAAAGCTGACTTCAGTTAAAATTAATCAATCCTCTATTAAATTTGATAATATTATCAGCTCAACATTATTTGGGTCGAGGGCTTCTTTCCACTGTTCTATGATTTCCTTGCTGATTTAGTGATTTGTCTTATGGAGATCTTTGTTAGACTAAAGGCTTTTCAAATAGCACCAGAAGTGTGACTAACTTAACTTTCTTATTGTAGTTGATATGAATAAATCTAGACCCAATTTAAGGCACTATGAGAAAGGAACACTTCTAGGAAAAATTCTATGCCTAGTTCACAGACTCGGTGAGTCACACATTTTACTTTTCTTTCTGTGAGTGGAGTTCAAATAGGAAAAAAACCCAACTTATTTGAAGTTAGCACAGCGTTCAGTTATCCTTCAGCTAAACTTTCTTGGCTGAATTGCAAAAGACTTGAGAGACCCTGTAATCTTGGCAGTAAAACCACTGAAATACCATCGTCTGTTTCTTCTGAAGCGTTCTGAGTGCTAATTATTAACTATCTTCTTCCCCCCCCTACCTCAGATCTGTAACAACGTACCTGAAGTCAACGATGTTTTCCAAGCTAAGCCGCTCTCAGAGCATTGCTGCTCTCTGCCGAGGTGTTCATGCTTCCCTGAGTTCTGCCACCTCAGTTGCCACCAAAAAAAACGTTCAAGGACAGCCAACCTCTGATTTCATATTTGAACGCGAGGCTAAATATGGTGCCCACAATTATCACCCACTACCTGTTGCTCTGGAAAAAGGAAAAGGTATTTTATTTCAGTTTCCCTGCCTGGTGTAAGTGGGATGTGTCTGTGTAGATGGGATGGGAACGTGGCATAATGAGTGTGACTTAATAAATTTCTCAACTTTTGGCATTTTTTTTTTGGGGGGGGGGGGAGGGGTTTGGGTGGAATTGAGATAACTGATGAAATGAAGACAGCTAATTGCTTTTTAGAGAACTGGATCATATTACGTAAGGCCACCTGGTAAAACTGTAGTCTTTCTAAAATGATTGGGTGTAATAGAGGTCTAAATTCTGATCATCTTAATTCAGAATAACTCAGCAAGAAAGTTTCAAGCAACTTTTCCTTCTGTTATCTTAGCTGGAGAGGTTTACTGTTAATGTGAACATGAAAAGCTGCACTGGAACCCCGTTTAAGTCCTTGTCTACGGTTCCTGTTGCTTATTTTAAATTTACTCTGGTCTTTGATTATCTTTAAGGGGCTTTTGTGCTCTGCAGGTTAAATTCTATGAGTTTATATTGAAATGACAGCTCAGAGCTGTCAGTCTCTTAAATTCTGAGACTATTTGGGTTCTGTTTGCTTTGTTCTTTCTTCTGTGACCTCCAATCCTTATTCTTTTACAAAAGTATTTTCTATCTACTTTTTAGTAGACTCAAAGATATGGAGGGGAAGCAATATCCTCATATTATTAACTTAGTGGAATAGCAGCTTTATAGGGGAAATGCTTCTTTTCCTCATTCCTCACTGGGCATTTATTTGTACTGTACTAGTTTCTTGCTCGGGCTCTCCTTGTCAACTGATTATTTTCTAGCTAGAGGGTCTTGGCCCTAAGGAATAGTGAGAATACCATTCAAATTTGACCAGGTTGTGTTGTAGCTCTTAGCTTACACCATTTAGTGTCACCTCACGTCTTTTATTTTGTGTATTGACCGTGCTTTTGTTTTTCTAGGTGTTTATGTGTGGGATGTTGAAGGTAGAAAGTATTTTGACTTTCTGAGTGCTTACAGTGCTGTTAATCAAGGCCACTGTCACCCAAAGATTGTGAGTGCTCTGAAAGCTCAGTCTGAAAAACTGACTCTTACATCCAGAGCGTTCTACAACGATGTCCTCGGTGAATACGAGGAGTTTGTCACCAAAATGTTCAATTATAACAAAGTTCTCCCGATGAACACAGGTAAAAGAAAAAAAAAAAAAAGATTTTATTTCAGTTTTATTTCTTCTCTGTAACATTTGACCTCACATCGATGGGCTGTCACGTGTGATAATGGTACCGCTTTATGTTTTAGGAGTGGAAGCTGGAGAAACTGCCTGTAAATTGGCTCGGAAGTGGGCTTACACTGTGAAAGGAATTCCCAAATACAAAGCAAAGATTCTTTTTGCAGGTATGTAAAGTGCATGTTACAAATTGAGCTACTGAGGAGGAAGAGAGCTCTGCACCCTGGCTGTAGCACTCTCTTTTCTCCTATAGCTGTAGCAATTGTTTGCAGTATTCTCAGTGATTCAGTTTTTCACTGACATAAGTCTGTCGAAGGTCTCTGTAACCTTTGATGATTTAATAATGCAAGCTAAGGTTGCTTGTGTTGTGCTTGCTTATCTGCAGCTCGTTATTCTCATTAAAAAAACCCTACTGTTGTGTCTACAACAGCCTTTGCAGGACCTTAAAGTTCTCTAAGTGCCTCCTCCTAAACTGTGAAGCTCAGTCTTAAATATATTCTGCTGATAAATTATTCCCTGTGTGCTTCCAACTGCTTGATTTTTAACCTTAAATAGTTACAGTGAATTATAAATGTATTTATTTAATGCAATACCCTTTAAGAAACACGTGTGATCTTAACAGAAGTGACTGCAAAAGCAAGAGCTATGAGTATAATTCCTGTGACAAACCAATGTCAGCTCCTCTCCCTTGTGGAGGTGTATCCATCAAGAGGCAGCGAGGACAGTTGTGCTTTGTCAGGAGCTGCTGGTAATCTCTTGTTTTTGCAAGAGAAATGCAACAATGAGCTTAAATCAGGAAGGAAACCACAGTTAATACAGTGGTTTCTAAACAGCATTTTATAAATGCTTTTTAACACATTTTCTGAATGGTTTATAAACATATATTTTTATAAACAGTATAAATTGCTTTATAGACAGCAATTGAATATATCAAATGGACCTTATTTGTACCTTTTTATTCGTCAGAAATTGATGAGTGGCTGCCTGAAGTCACATGGGAAGTGCATTCAGTCCCCCATGCTCTTTTTACCACTGCTTAGGTGTTAAAGTGCAGCATCTTTTTATTCCTAAAGGCTTGCTTTTAACATATATTTATCCTGAATTCCTTCCTGAAATTGCTACTGCCCTTCTCATAGATTCCACATTTGAGTTAAGCCTCCATCCCTCTTAGGCTTTCCCTACCAGTGTTTTTCTTCTGCATTAACCCAGAAGTTGGCATTAACCCAGTAAAGCCATATTTCAGTCTCAATCACATGGTGAAAGTAAAAGTGATTTGCTAAAGTAAATATGAGGCCCTGGAAAGTTCTGATTACATACGTGGTACCATTCCTCCCTTTGTCTGCCTGCTCTGCTTGGCTCTGTAACAGATGTTACCTGCCCCTGAACAGGCTATTGTGCTTTGCTTAAAATAAGAATAAAATATGTCAAATTCAAATAACTTCCCTTTGCAATTCTTTGGTTATATATAGGGGAGGTATTTGAGGCAATTCTGATGTTGTTCAATGGTTCTGTATTTTATAAAACCTTCCAGAATAAAGCTTACTACTTAAATATTGACTTTTTTTTTTTTTTTAATTGCTTCAGTTGCAAATCCTACTTTTGATTTTTGGTTCATATAGTAGCTGAACCATAAAATGTCATTAGGCAGCACTTATAAATTGCAATTCAGAGTTGAATGTTGCATTATGGGTTTGGGGATGTAATCATTTAGGGGTTTTTCATGTCTTTTTGAGAATTCTTTGAACAAAGATATTTCCCCCTTCTTCTCTCCCATATATATTTTATTTTGCCCTCCAGACAATTAACTTTTAGTAAGTGCTTTCTCATCTTGGTAAACTGGATATGTTCTTTGTTTTTTGATATCATCGCCTTAACAATAACACTAACACTATATAATTCATTTTGGCAGAGGAAAAGCTCTCTTGGATAGCTGAAGTCAGAACAAAAACCAGCTTTAAACATCAGAGATAGATTCTGTGCTTGGTTGTGAGCCAGCAGAGAGGCTGGAGTGCTAAGGTGGAGCCAGGCTGACAGCAGCAGCCAGACTGCTGTGCTGGCTCGGTGGGATTCAGCCTGCGGGGCTTTGTTTCAGGCTAGAGAGGATTGTGCTAACACAACCTTGGGGTGACCAGCCTGTGACTCAGCAGAGACTGGCAGGGCTTGTCCTGCTGGGAGACATTGCTGGGCTGAGCAGTGTGATGCTGTTTGCGCTGGCCATGAGAAAGAAGTGATGTGTAGGCAGGAAGGCAGGAAAAGGAGGAGGAAAAGGAGGAGGAAAAGGAGGAGGAAAGGAGGAGGAAAGGAAATCTTGTAATTCTGTGAAGGTGCTGAACCCTTAATCTTCCTTATTTTTATTAAACACCTCATTAGTGATTAGCTGAGAGTATGTTGATTGGAATATTAAAATGAACATATCCCAGTCTTGGTGAGAGTTGGATCCTAGACATTTTAACTGATGTTTCTATATGAAATAGTGCAATGTCATAATATCTTTACAAACATAAACAGGTTCTCCTGGAACTTTGAAATGCACAGAAATACGTTTTTTCATAGGGGCTTACTGGTAGCTTTATTTTTAGGACCTAAATTCTGGGTGATATTTACTTCTTTTCCTTGCATCTAGTCAGTAATATTTATGTAAAAGCTGCACATCTTCCTTAGAAAGATGTCACCTTCCTGAGTTATTTTCAATTTTTAAGGTTTCTAACACAGCTTATGGAAATTATTTTGTATACCTAACAGGTATAATTTTCCTTTGCTTTTGATATATGCTTTTGATACAGCAACACGATGTATTTCTGGCATCAATGTAAAATGCCAACAGTGAGCAGAAGGATGCTAATATGCTAATGTTAGACAACTCTTAAATGCATTATCATATGGAAAGTTCAATGTCCAGTAAAACCGTTCTGGCTCTTAGTTTTGTAACAATCCCCCTCTTTATTTCTTTCATTTTTTCTTAGCTGGCAACTTCTGGGGCAGAACCATGTCTGCTATCTCTAGTTCTACTGACCCATCCAGCTATGATGGATTTGGACCCTTTATGCCAGGTTTTGAAGTGATCCCCTACAATGATCTACCAGCTCTTGAGGTATTTGACAATTTTTGGTCACTTGTAAGAACTCTTTTTATGGCTTCTCTTTTGGGAGGCAGGAAGTTCAGAAGTTTATCCTTTGAAACATGTGCTGTGACATTAAGATATAGGTACCTAGGCATCTATAAGAGATATCTATGTTATAATGACATATAGGAAGTATGTGTGAAGTCTGCTTTGGTTTTGATTCTCAGTTTTGCTTTAGGATGTAAGAGGAAAACGACAGGATCTGACTCATTTCCAACGTCACTAAGATGTTCAAGGTACAAATGACCAGCTGTTAAACCATAAGGGAATTCAGAGCAGTAGCACACATTCCAAAGTCAGGACTTGGATTCTGAAACAAATAACTTGACCTGTTGTTCTCAGAAACATTCTGCATTCTTCAATGACCAGATGACTAGAATTCCCTGCAGTCATAATCAAGGCTTTCCAGTTTCACAGCACCCTCAAAACCATGCTAGGCTGGTGTTCACTTAATCTATGGAAATGCTGCTGAGACTGCATTTCCCTGGCTTTTCTGAGGTTCATCCTGTCAAATTGTTGGGCAGTGTTGACTTTGATTAGCCTAAAATCTCCCACCCTCATAATGTGGGCTTAGGTATGAAAGGGTAGATGGTGCTTGATGGTAGCCATAGGATGCTGGACTTGGAACTTGGGAGGCAGGAGTGTTCCAGCCAAACACAGGTAGTCCTGAAATGTTAGGAAAGTTGGCATTGCCACTTCTCCATCATCTTCTTGAGTCCTCTCTTGGATCTGTGTAGTACACGTGAGTCGACTGTGGAGGCTGGAAGGTTTCTAGGACAGAGACCTTTACCTCTGAGGAGTTTGGTTAGGGGAAACAAAGGTCTCTCAGTGTCTTACAGTTGCAGCATGGAAAAGCTTACTCAGATTTGAACCTACTTAAGGCTGCCCATTGTGAAAGCCCTGTAAGTATTTGGTGGCTTTCAGCCAACTTTGTCAAGGCTTTTGAATGCACTCTGGAGTCGTAGATCCACGTCCATCAGACTGATAACTGAATTTGTTCTCTTTATGGGGCAATATTGAGAAAAGCTGCCGTATATTCACACTGGGAAACACTGTATCTCTTGAGTCTGGTGAACTTCTAAACTTCTTAGAACTTGATACTTCAAGAATGTAGCTGTGGACTTTGGTTTAAGGTGACAAAGTTGCTCTGTAGAGGCTCCAGTTCTTTTTGGTTTGAGGTGTACTGGGGAAGCGTTGAGCAATTGTTTGCCTCCTATGTGGTAATGCAAAACTGGGTATATTTCTGAGGTTATTCATGAACAGATCTGATAATCTGTTTGTCTGGGTTTGCAATTTTTAAGTTTTTTTTTTGTTTCCCAGGCAAGGACACCAGCTGATTTTTTCAAAGCAAATAGGGACATAGGCTTCTGTGCTGGGACTGAAACGGCACTTGGGGATAACTGCCTGACATGAACACTGTTATTGTCGTTTGAGGGAGCACACCAGGGTTAGAGCTGGGTTCTGCTATGTGGGTTCATCTCTATATTTTTCTAAATTTGAGCCGGGTGAAAGGTTTTTGTTTTCTTTTCCTCTTTCCTGTCCGTTTTTACAGCGGGCCCTTCAAGATCCCAACGTCGCCGCTTTCATGGTCGAACCAATTCAAGGTGAAGCAGGTGTGGTTGTTCCTGACAAAGGTTATCTCACAGGAGTGAGGGATCTCTGCACAAAACACAACGTAAGGAATTCACTGTAACAAGGGGGCTTAGACACTGCACACTGTGGTCACTGACATGACCTGTAAGGTCATCCTCGTATGCAAGGTATAAGACTACAGCAGTTGTGCTGGATTGTTTGAATTGAGTTAGGACAGGGAGTGGAAGTCACCCTCGTGTTAGGGGTAGATTATTCTTCTTTTTGTCTCTATAAAGGTTCTGTTTATTGCTGATGAAGTCCAGACTGGTTTAGCCAGAACAGGGAAAATGCTCGCCGTCGACCATGAAAACGTGAGACCTGATATCATTCTTCTTGGAAAGGCCCTTTCTGGTGGCTTATATCCCGTGAGTAATGAAGAAATATCCATTTGTTGAATAATCATTTTTAAGTAAATACCACTGAAAGTCTGCTGGTTGGAAGAACAGTAAATTCAATGCTTGTTGTACTTGGAAATCTGCGTGGACAAGATTTATGACCCAGACAGTGCAACCTGTGAGAGGCACATAAGAAAATAATGGAATATATAATATTTCTTTTACTGCTGAAATGGCAATGTAGTATCCTGGACTTTATGTTGATACTTGACTTGTTAGAGTGGCAAGTTATTAGATGCCATCCTCTTAAGCTGCTGAATTTGGCTCTTGTTGATTAATTGAATAGATCTGGTATATCTCTGTTGTCTTCCGTTTGATAGTATTCTGTCAGGAAAATAAGTGTTTTAGTGGTCAGCTTTTCATTCTGAAATTACCAGTGAGTCTTTTTTACTCTCTCTGGAGAGCAGTTTATCACAGTCTTGCTGTGATTCATTTCTAGATGAATTCTGTAAAGGATAAAAAAAATACTAATGTGTGTTAAAACATATACTATAAAGCTATTTCTGAACAACTGGCATTATTTCACTTGGTTGGCATCCCCACGTGACTGATCTTATCCTCTTGGAGTGACTTTAATTCCTGCTGACTAGGCTAGAAATTACAATGAGCCTTGAACTATTTTGGCCGATTGAAGGTGTTTCTGAGTTGTTTGTTAAACAGAGTATTGAAACTCTTGAAATAATATTCCATTTGGAGAAATGCCCCTCAGCTATAGTTAGATGTTACACATTACCACTATAGCTCAGTGTTTTTAAGGGATTAAGCTGTGATGGGATTGTCAGATGTGCTCTTCTCTATGCAGAGCTGGGAATGTAAATGTAATTTATCACTGTAGGCTGAAAATTATCCTTTCCTGAGGAAAAGTTTGATTCAGAGAGTTTGCTATTCTAAATATCTAAATCAGTTGGCTGTCCTTCCCATTTCAGGTCTCAGCAGTACTGTGTGATGATGAAGTTATGCTGACCATTAAGCCTGGAGAACATGGATCCACCTACGGAGGAAATCCCTTAGCCTGCCGTGTTGCAATGGCAGCGCTGGAGGTTTGTGTGTTGTAACAGAGGTTTGGATTCCAAAGAAAAAAGGGGTGTCACACTGACATGATCTTTTCTTAAAGAAGTGATATTATCTGTTCTGCTACAAGTGAAAATTTGGCTCGAAGTAAAAAGGGAAAATTGGTAGTGGTTAACTGGACAGATCATGAAAGAAATTCTGAAGTCTTTACTGGAAGTGGCTCCTAATTTGTGTTCTTATGGTCTTATTGTCTTAAATGACAAAATAAATGTGTCTAGGGGCTGTTTCAAGGCACTTACATGAATTTGGTGAGTTTCACTGATTTCACAAAGACATTTTTAAACTGGCTTCTTTCGCTGTACCATATTGCAGAGGCTGCTGCTCTGCGAGCTTGATAACACGTAGCTGCTACTGGAGCTCAAACAGGAGCTAAGAAAATGTCTTTTCCAGAGTCCATACTGTAATTATTCTGTGACTCCCTAATTGACTCCGTGTAATGCAAGTCACTCGGAAAGCCTCATCAGTACCCAATATTTGGCCCTGACAGATTAAGAATCTCCAGAGCTTTACTGTTTACTTGTAAATAACAGCAAATGAAAAGCAGTTAATTTAGAATAGAAATTCAAAGAGATTATTGTTTCTTGTAACCATGAATGAGTAAAAGCTTAATACTAATGGGTTTGGACGTGCAGCCTCTGCAGTGACACTTTGGATGCAACAGCTTTTGTATCTCAGCACTTGTAACATCATTAGTTATCCATTACAGCCATGGTACATAAAACAAATGCAGTGCCCTTCAGCTGACTGCAGATCTGACTTCCCTTAGGTAATTGAAGAGGAAGACTTGGCTAAAAATGCAGAAGTAATGGGTAACCTACTAAGAAATGAGCTCATGAAGACCCCATCTGATATTGTAACATCTGTAAGAGGAAAAGGACTATTAAATGCAATTGTGATCCGGGAAACCAAAGGTAAGGGGATATCATCAACTGCACAACCACAGCATGAACAAAGTGTTTTTCAGCTTCAATTGAAAGTATCTTAATGGAGTGGGAGGATGGTTTATAGGCATCATGTGTGGGTTCAGATTTCAGCTGTAGTGCTGTTGTACCTACTGAAAAACTTGATTCAAGTGACTGTGTGCTGTTAAAAACAGGGGATTTTTAACGAAGTCCAAACAGTTTAGTTTTGGTTTGGTTTTTAATTATTTGATAATGTTCATACCTGACGGTGAGTCTGGATCCCATCAAATATCCTTTTGCCTCCTCCCCTGAAGAAACCTGGCCACATCTGTCAGATTATGGAAAGGTTGGCTGAGGGTGTTTGTACCAGCATGGTTAGAAGAGTACAATGAATACAGGAGGGTACGAGGAGGGGAACAACTCATGTCCAAGAACAAGTTTCTAGGGATTAACAGCTTGAATTACATCAGAAAACAACAGCATGCTGCAATTGTGCCACCTTTTCTGCTGACGTGTGAGTGTCTCCTTTTCCTTTTTCCTTTGATCGTAGACTATGATGCCTGGAAGGTGTGTTTGAGGCTTCGTGATAACGGACTCCTTGCCAAACCGACGCACGGTGATATCATTCGGCTGGCACCGCCGCTTGTGATTAAGGAGGATGAAATCAGAGAGTGCATTGAAATAATTCATAAGACCATTCTCTCCTTCTGAACACATGGCTTTTAAAGTGTATCTGCTGCCTGACCCAAGGTGGGGTGTTGAAATACGTGCGATGAAGGCCTGCTCTTGAAGCAAGAATTTCTCGTTTCTTCTCTCTAAGAGGACTTAACTCTTAAAGCGTAGCTATGTCTTTAAATTATAATGGCTCTGAAGACAATAAAGAATGATTTTAAAGAGTTTCCAATCTTGGAATACTTGGAAATAAAGTGGTGAGATTCTGTTCATCTCGTTGTGTACCTACTGAACAGTTAAGTCAGAATGTTTGAGGGGTGATACCTGTAGAAATCTTTAATTGTTGAAAGTCTTGGCCAAAGCTTAAAGGATCATTTATATATATTTTAGTAAGGGTGATTTTGCACTCGTATAACTCTCCAAACTGTCACATTTGGCTTTTTTTGCCCCAGGGTGAGATGTCTGTAGGATGGAAACACTCGTCACTAATGGATGAATTTCTGTTTCTCATTTGTAGCCAAAACTCAAAAAATTCTAATGCTGAAAGTTTGACAAACTGGGTGTTACTCTGGTGAACCCGGCACCCATCGAGCTGTGTTCTGCATGTACAATGTTTGGACTGCACGACAAGAGATGCTGTTTTCTAACCTCGTTCTGGTGTTTGGCTTTGCAGTCTTGTACACTAGATCTGGTTTTATTGCTACAAAACTTTCTATCATCTGGATGTTCATATTCAAACATGCCTTGCATTAAAAAAAAATATTAATGTGCAAGTAAAATACAAAGTTTATTCAAAAAGAGCAAGCCCCACAGAAACTTGCAGTCACCTCTGTCTAGAGCCCCAGCAAGTGCTGCCTTTGTAGTCTATATACTATATTGTCTATATATTTATATCAGTCTATGGAAGCCTCTGCTATGCTTTTTTACAGGGCAAGTGGACTTTTCTGTCTTGGGATGCTGCCATCCTGTGTTCTGTGTGCAGCAGCAGAGTTGGCTGCTATTCTTGCACTAGTTTTTTTTTCATATTTCTTAACTGAGTTGGTTTTAGCTGAGACTAAACCCTGATGTAATCACTGCTAATGCAAAATGTTCCCTTTGCTGGGCACAGGGGTTAAAAGGCAGACTCATGATCATAATTAGAAACAGTAAATAATCCCATGGTATTTTAAATGCAATTTAGGGAATGACCCAATCTGCTGGTTAGGGTCACGAGAACTGTTTCCCCTGCCTTGTTTTGGGTGAGCAAAATGAGTAGTCATCTGCTGTGGATGAGATAAGGCTGGTTTCAATTTGGAAAGGCCTGGTGTTGCAAGGGGAGGATGTGTCACTGTGACTCTTAGGAATAAGGGGAGAAAAAAAAAATGCTGAAAGGTGTTGCCTGGGAAGTTTGGCATTTCTGAAAGCTGTGCTTATGTAATCTGATTGGAAAGGAGTGAAATAACTGAAAGAAACCATAATGTAAATAGCATTTGCTGGAGTCCTTTCAGAGACCGTAAGGTAAACCCAAAAAATGCTTAGCAGCCAAAAAGTTTACTTTTGGAGTGTAATAGGGCTGGCAAGGCTGAAGGATGTGATCAGGTCTGTCCCCCTGCCCCAGTTACAGCTCTGTCCTTGTTTGCCTGGAAGGGCTGTAGGGCAGAAGAGTCCAGTCCTTGTTTCAGTGCTTCCCTGTCCTCACTGTTAGCAAGTCTCCCATCGTATCCTCCATCTTTCTCTTGCTGCCCATTTACAGCGTCCTCCAGGCCACAGAGGACAGGTTGCTTTTCTTCTCTGCAACAGCCTAAACTTTTGGGTTTTTATGTTGTTATATTTTTATCTCTCAGCCTGTGTTCTCAAACTCCCTTGCCTGAAAATCATTTTGAAGAGCAGCTTTGAAGCCTTTTCCCCTCTGGTTTTTATTTGTGTAATAAGCACGAATTACACGCATGTAAAATCTTGTGGTCTGGTCTGCTCACTTTCATCTGCTATTACTGAGAATATTTGTCTGGCTTCTGGTGGTCAATTTAAGCTCTAATCTTGTCCAACCTGCTTTCTGGTTGCAGATTTACTAGGCCAAGACTGCTCACAACTGAAGAAATATTTCCCTTTCTACATCAGACAGATGCTGGCTGATTTCTGAGCTTTTTTATTCAACTTACAGTTGCTTCATGATCCCAATTTCTTTGCAAGCTTACAAAAATCGAGGTATTTATAGCCTTTCTGAAGACAAGTCAAAAACTGTCATCCTAAATTACCCTAATTTAGTGACTGGGTAATTGATGAGTTTTCTGCTTTAACTTGAAAGCTTTCCAAGTTGCTCTCAACTCTTCCTTGTTCCCACAGTCAGCACCATCTGTGTGAGATGGGTGCAGAGTTCCTGCCTCAGCAGCTCAGAAATTCAAGAACAGGCTTGAGGGTGATGAAGTCCCCAGAGCTCGTAGCCATGTTCAGAGCCTAAATACAATTTTCAGGTGGCCAGGGCCCTTGTGAGGTACAGTGGCAGGTGACTCTCACCTTTTGGATTCATAGGGTGGTGCCCAGGATGTGTGTCCGGGAGGTGGCTCTGAATATCTGAGTCCCATGTCCTACACAAGCGTGTTTCAAGTGCATTCAGCTGGCTGAATGTGAGTCAGTGTATGTTGAGGTGGCCAAGAAGGCCACCAGCATCCTGGCTTGGATCAGCATTAATGTGGCCAGCAGGAGAAGGGCAGGGATCGTCCCCCTGGACTGAGCAGCAGGGAGGCCACCCCTTGAATCCCAAGTTCAGTGTTGGGCCCCTCACTCCCAGCAGGACATTGAGGGGCTGGAGCGTGGCCAGAGAAAGGAACGGAGCTGGGGAAGGGTCTAGAGCACAAGTCTGGTGAGGAGCAGCTGAGGGACCTGGGCTTGTTCAGCCTGGAGAAAAGG
>WTSP01012351.1:0-19044 GCA_025331215.1 Actenoides lindsayi | reverse complement strand
CAGGCTGGGTTTTGTCCCCGTTTCCATTGCTCCGGGACAGCTGCAGCCCCATCCTCCCCCCAAACACACAAACCCCCCCTTAGCGAGTTAGACAGGGCTATTTCCACTCGGAATTTCTTACTACAGCCAAAGGCACAGCTATGCTGTCCCCCTGCTCTTCCCCTCATCTCTCAACAGGCTCTTTCCCTGACTCTCCAGAAGATATTTCATCCCCTCAGTACAACCCACCACTGGGCTAAACCCCCCCAGCAACAGGGCGAAGGTGAGGTCAGTGCCATCCCAGCACGGGATGCAGGACAGCAACAGCATCTGAGAGCTTTGCCACAAGCTACCACCTGGCAAAAGAGGTGGTCCTGTTTTACCCAGCCCATGTAAAACAACGAGCTCCAGCCCATCCCGTCCACATCTCTGATGCCACCACCTCAATGCGGCCAAATCTTGCCCTGGACTGGCTCTTGCATAACTCCATCATTCCTCACTTGGGTAGCTGGGTGCAGCCAAGCCGATGCCGTGAAGGAGGAGCTCTCACCCCAGTGTAAGGAGCATCTGGCTCCCACCATTGCAGGGAGGGAGCCTTGGCCCCATGGCATGCAGCGGACCCGAGTGGGCACAAGCTGGCTGAGCTCTCCCCCGGGGAGCCGAGGAACATCTGCCACGGGCTAAGAGCTCCTGCAAGAACAGCATCAGAGAGGAGCTGATGCACTGTAACTTCTTAAAGTGGGGTGTGCTGCCAAGTCCCAGGATTTATTCGCATCTAGACAGCGCTCAGCACAAACTAATAGTCAACTCCTGCATTACAAAGTTGCATTAAAACACTCAGACCTATAATTTACTCTCACTTGAGGCTACAACGCAAAGCCAAAGCAGTAGGAAGAGGACCTCTGCCTACCCCCCAAAAAATTTATATACATATCCAAGTGTCTTCTGATATTCTGCATTCATTTTATTACTGAGAGCATCAGATTCTGGGCACTTTCAGACTCCACCAAGCTCGGGGCAGGGCAGAGCTGGGCGTGCTGCCGGCAAACAGGACGGCATCCTTCACATGAATGCTGGCAAGAGCTTTACAGGAGTCACTTGTGTTGTTCCATAAAAGGATTGTGTGGGTCAACAGGGGGGTGGGAAGACAAGGATTTCTCAATGCTTATACATCACTCGTAATATTGTTAAAAGATTAAAGTGATTTAATTTTCCTCAACAAATATGATTACATCTCTCTTATCACTTGGAAAGAAACACAAAGCCAAGGTCCCAATTCTCGCAGTCACCAGCAGCCACACAAGCACTTTTCATCACTGTGAAGCAGACAGATTTGGGGTTTCAGCCAAACTCTGGTTCAGCCCAGACCATGTCATCCTTCTGCCTTTTCTTGAGGTTGCACCTCAAATCCTGGGGTCAGTTTTGGGCCCCTCACTTCCAGAAGGACATTGAGGGGCTGGAGCGTGGCCACAGAAGGTCAACAGAGCTGGGGAAGGAGCTGGAACACAAGTGTGGTGAGGAGCAGCTGAGGGACCTGGGCTTGTTCAGCCCAGAGAGAACTTCTGGCTCTGACAGCTCTTGACAGGAGGTTGGAGCCAGGGGGAGTTGGGTTCTGCTCCCAAGGAAGAGGTGATAGGATAAGAAAAAGAGGACTCAAGTTGCACTAAGGGAGGTTTAGGTTGGAGCTGAGGAACAATTTCTTCCTCATAAGGGTTGTCCAGGCCTGGCCCAGGCTGCCCAAGGCAGTGGTGGAATCCCCATCCCTGGAGGGGTTTCAAACCCCTGGAGCTGTGGTGCTGAGGGCCATGGGTTAGTGGTGCCCTGTCAGTGCTGGGTTAACGGTTGGACTTGATCTTAAAGGCCTCTTCCAACCAAAACAATTCTGATTCTACGATTCTATTCTTCACATTTTCCAAGAGATGCAGCATCACCCCACACATTGGTTCTCATTCCTCTGACCCCACCAGCCATGAGCAAAGCCACCACTCCTCTCCTTTAGCCAACCCGTAGCCAGGTCTCTCAAGCCTTAAACAAATGCAAAGGCTGCTCACTCCTGGGATTATTTTATACCTTCCCTGCACCTGCAGTTGAACACAGAGCCATCTGGTTTGAGGGGTTCCTGAAAGCTCCTCCACGCAATGCAAGCACCGAGCAATTTTGTTGCTTTCCCTTCCTCTTTGATGCTAAACAAGTTAGCAATGTGCACGGGGAGCTTTGAACCAGTTCATTCCCCAGTAAACGTGCATCAAAGAAGTCAGACTCACAGGTGTAAAGCTGTCTTGGGAGACTAAACGGATCAAACCTTGTCAACAGAAGGGGGGGGGAAAAAATAAAAAGGTAAAATATGGATTCTCATTAACCTCCTGTTCCTCCTGCACCCGGAGATCCCCAGCTCGCAGCACTGCCAGGGCTGACAGCAGGGCAAAATACCCGAGGAGCTCCCACCGACGAGGTAAGATGATGTCAGGAGATCAGGAGTGGTTCAGTAGTTATTAAGAACCAGGTTCTAAGGCAGAGAGCTGCGCAGGAGGGATTACACAGCTGCAGCTGGAGAATTATTCCTATAGAACAATAAATTTCCATACGCAGACAAACCCCCTGGGTCTCTTACTACGCAGGCTGCGCATAAAGAGGAATGTGGCCCTAAAATGTTTATGACACAAGAAGCTACAGTAACTTCAAACAGACCAAATAAATGCTTGAGGATTAAAATATCACCAGCTAAAAACACAGATCCAAGCCTTTTAATTAATTTGAAAGTAGTTTTGTCGGCACTTTACTTGCGTTGGTTAGATTTCCCCACTAATATTTCCACAAACGTCCGCAGCCATATAAATATTCCGTGTTTCTGTTGGAAAATCTCCTTATTTTTTTACCACCCAGTGCGTGACAGAACCATCCCAGCTCGGGGTTTAGAGATAAACAGGGTGAACTGTAACTTTGGCAAATCCCTCCCCAACAGCACACAGCCACCCTGCAGCTCCTGCCCCCCTCGCAGACGTACTTTCTGCAGCACCTCTCAGGAAATTCAATTGTTCCGTCAGCAAAATGCTTTCTTTCGAAGATCAAGGCACCTCACACGGGACCGGGCTGGGAATTTATTAGCAGACTTCAATTTTACTATCTATCGACCATGTCCTGGCAGAGAAAGGGATTAAAAAAGAGCTGCGTGAATAATATGAATTATAATAAGCGGTTGCAGTCTCCATGTGCTCGGATCCCTGCAAAAAGTAATTAAAATCACAAACTTTGCTCGGTGCTTTGGGGAATTGCAGCTAATGAACGAACACGTTAATTTATACAGGAGCTTTAAAGGCGCTTCGGAGAAAGACCCTGAGCAAGAATCATCCTCTCAACCGTTGCCATTTGGACTATAAAGTTGCCTTGCGCGAATAACCAGCAAGACGACAGGGGTTAGGAGATGTGCTAGAGGATGAGCTTGGACAAACTCCCCCTTTTATTGCTCTCCCACCCTTCCCAGCGAGCCTCCCAGCACACAGCTGGGGCTGACATCTGCCTGGGCAAGGGATGGGGTCAGGTTTTAGCTTGGGCTGGCTCCTCCAGTTGAGATCCCGGCTCCTGCACGGGCTTGCACACAGGTGAATACACAAGTCACTTTGCCTTCACTGCTGCTGCTGTCCTACTTAAGAAACCCAACTGCAAAGTAGACACCTGCCCAGACTGGACCCTTCAGGGCAGGAATTAGGTGCATTAACAGGATACGATGGGGAAGCTCTACCCTTGCCCCTCTGGGAAGCTGTGGGTCTGCAAAGTCAGCCAGGTGAGCATCTCGCAAGCCACCAAAACCACGATCACAGAATCACAGCATCACAGAACGGAAGGGGTTGGAAGGGACCTCTGGAGATGATCTTGTCCAAACCCTCTGCTAAAGCCGGGTCACGCAGAGCGGGTTACCCAGGACCACATCCAGGTAGGTTCAAAGCAGCTACCACTGCACATAGGGCAGCTCCCCACAACAGCAGCATTGTCACTAGATGAGCCATGCTCACAGTGAGCCCTTGCTGGATGCTTCTGCCTTTCCCCTGCACACCAGACATGCCAACACGAGCACACTACTCCTTGGAGGCCAGCACCCAACTCCTGGCCTGACTTTATCACCTTATTGCCCTTCATGTTACCAGCTCTGATCATCACCCAGTGAACATCAAGATGCATTAAGGCAGCATCCCACTGGCAGGAGAGCTGCGTGCTGGGAAGTTAAACAATCCAAGTGATTTCTCCTTCCTTGCGTTAACAAATAAAAACTTTCTTGCAAGGAATTCCAATAAGATGCAGATTACAGCCACTAGATACCTTAAATATATAGCAATTAAGAACGGAATCATCAGAGATCAGCACTCTCCATGCCTCCTTTACTAAGACAGTTACAAAGTGCAAGTCGGGAAGGACAAATTTTCTTCGAGCCCAAAACCCCAGGTGAAACTTGCAGAGGAGGACTCCTTTGCTGTATTAGTGAAGCCTGGGGTTGTCTCCAACTCTTTATCCAAGAGCTTTTTGGCACAAATGCAATAGTTCTTGCTGCCTCATCCCACCCGGGGCTGCGGGCGCTGCCAAGGCTCCCCGGGCTGCAATGCAGGGACTTTGTCCAGCTTGCAAGGAACTAATCTGCCCAGCTACAGGAGCTGCCTGCACGTTTGTCTGACACAATCAAGTTACTTAAAACCAAAATACATTGCCGCAAGGCACACGGCCTTCCAGAGCCCTTTCCCCTCTGGACCTTGCCTGCGGACAGTGCTTGCAGATGCAATAGCTCCTCTTCTCCTCAGTCACTACAATTAACTCCTTGTGCTGCTCTCAAGGTCAAATTCAGCAGGAACAGATGCCACCTCCAACCTCCTCCTTCCAGACCACCCTGGACCCTGCTGGGTGCCGAGCATCTGCTGAACTCCTCACCTCAAGAGTTATGTGGATGCAGGTGAGAGGGGTTTGCTGTCCTGGGCCTTCACTGCCCCAGGTCCCCAGATGTGCTCACACTGCCTTTGAGAAGAAAAGGGAACAGCCAAGTTCAAGGTGCTGTAAAGGCAATTTTTTGCTTAGTAGAGAAATCACAGAACAGGTGATAACACATCTGCTTCAGCACCATCAGCTAGGGCTAAGACCAGCACCCAAGGGAGGTGAGCTGCTGGGGACTGGGACAGCCTCCAGCCCTCCATGGAGGTACAAGCTGCAGAGCTTGGACCTCTGGGGAGGTTTCCCAGTGAGATAGCAAACACAAATGGCTGATCTCACTACGAAATGCATCTTTTTTTGGTAGAAAAGACATAAAGCCATTTCTTTACACCAGATGTAGCCATGGTGTAACTAAGTGCTCTGTCCAAATAGAGAGGGACCTGCAGCTTTCCCTCACCCCTGACACCGGGCAGAGCTACCAAAGCTCAGTCCCATGCAGGATGCATGTGGTAGGAAGTCATCCTTTCTCTCACTCTCATTTAGAGCAGTCACTCTTACACTGGAAGGGAAGGCAGAACAAAAGCATGGGGATGCTGACAGCAGCAGTGCAGGCGTGCAATCAATCCAGAAGGCAACAGGAAAATGCTGGGAACCACATCTTCCCCCAGAGACAAGCAGAGCATTGCTCTGCATCTTGAAGCTGCAGATGCTCCCCCAGACAGCTGCCACGGTCACCTGGCCAGCTTTGGGGCACGCACAACCTCTAGGGAAGGTCTTCCCCTTTTGGGGCAGCATCAGGTTACCCCTAGGTTTCTCTCTGAGCACACAGGAGGGTTTTTTTAAGCTGCTCTAATAATATCCCAAGATAAGAGATGCATTCAAAGGGAGGCTGTGGACACACACAAGAAGTGGAAGATAGACCAAGGGGGCTCATACCGCTGCAAGACAAGAAGCAAGGTCAGACCTCAAACCCCACCTTGGGGCAGGCCCTGTTTCTTCAGCACACACTGTGGACCACAGGATCAGGCTGACCTGTCCCCCATGCCACTGCTGCATGGATGCTTCCATGATGGACCATAGCAGCCCCTCTCCACCCCATGCCCAGCTCCTCTAGAGCAGACCTCCCTCCCATGACAGTTAAGATGGGCAAAGGCATCAACAACAGGAGCAAAAATCTTCAAATCCTTTCAAGAAAAAATTGCCGAAGGGGTTGGCACAGGTCTTCTCAGCTCTTGCAGCATCAAGTGATGCTCTCCGCAGACAGGGCAGGAGGCCATGGTGCATGGCTCTGCACACAGGCAGGAAGAGGCATTTTTACATCTTTTTTTGCCTTTTTTTTTGTTTTTGTTTTTAAGGAGGAGGAGAGGGCAGGCTTGTTTTGGAGGGGTTTAGGCTATTTTATGTTTAAGCCTGTAGAGAAAATCTGGAATGAGAACTTTCATCAGTAACTCCAGCAGGTGCCCAGGGCAGCTCCTTTTAAGATTCAGCTCCTTCAACAGAGGAGCAAAGGGACAGACCTGTTAACAAAGGCTTCTTTATCCATGGTGTTAATAAACACTTACTGAAAGTGTTAATAAAAAGAAGCTTTACAGAGCCTGAGCGAAGACCCTCATCCATCTCAGCTCATTACATTTTCAACCGTGGAGATGAAGTAAAGCCCCAACATCACGGGATTCATTCCCAATACACTTCCCTGTATTTTTGTTCCTACTCTAAATAAACATATTTAAATGCAGACTTTTATTCATCACAAACAGCAAAGTATCTTTCTTCCTCCCTCATTCACTTTAAAGGCTGTGCAGAGGAAAAGAGAGGGGACTTGAAGAGAAGAAAAATCTTTTGATAGTCTGAAGCCAGCAAGTCCCGGTTCTCTCATTGTTCCCGAGCTTGGCTCCAAGTTTAATAAAGGTGTTTTGTCTCCTTGCTTAAGTGGAATTACCATAGCAGAAACTCCAGCTGGGGAGAGGGATAGCACCAAGCATGAGTAATCACAACTGGTTTCGGGCAGGTTCTGCCATTTGGGTCTGGTTTCAAGGGTATGATGACATAGTGCTACGGGCTAATTTGGAGTTACCATAACTCTTGCCAGACAAGGAGTTCTAAGTTATAATGTGCTGCAAGCAGGGAAAGCTGCTGGGATAGAGCAAGGAAAATGCCTTCCAAGCTGGGAAGGGAGGTTCCTGCTCTGTAAGTTTTATTCCCTTATTTTATAAGGCAGCCTTGTGCTTGCCTTGCTGTGCTTTGTGCTTTTCACAGGACACGGTGATGCATTTACCTCCAGCTCACGTGAGGTGATTTTAATGCCCCCCTTGGAAAACCTGTTTCACTTTTGCTTTCATCCAGCACCAGCCCAACTGGGCTGCAGAGACTGCAATGAGACACAATTTGCTGGCAAATCCTTGGAGGAGAAGTTGAGCTTTCAAAGAGAGAATTGACGTGTGCCAGGGCACGTCATGGAAAAAGACACCTGGACAGACAAAGCCATCACTTGTGACTGGAAATGGGGAACTGCAGCAGATCTGCTGGGGACCCACTGAGAGGGAGCAGACAGCGACAGGGGACATCTCTGTCCATCTAAACCATACTCCAAACCTTTCCCCACCGCGTGCAGTGACAGCATTAATTCAGAGAGCAGAAATCCCCACCGTGCCCTCAGAGCAGGGGCAGAGCCCACCCGCAGTCACCAGCCCCTGCCTCCCACTCACCTTCCCATTAAACCCCTGAGCCCTGCAGCAGATTAATGACTTCAACCAGGGCTGCACGTCTGCTTTTCATCGCTCTTGCCATAGTCACTGTGCTGCTGCTGACACAGACGGACACCGCAGCTCCTGCCTCAGCCAGGAGGAATTGCCTGGATTTATTTCGAGCAATAGCACACCTTTGAAAGGAAAATGTTTCCATTAAACAGCACGAGTTCAGCAACCAAAACCAGACAGTGACCTAAAGCCTAAGCCAGCCTCTGAAACCTCCACAATAAATACTGGGCCATGCAGTGGAGTACAACTGGTAACAGCCCTGTCCCACAGAACAAACAACTCCTCCGTAAATAGGCAAACCCCTTCAGAACATGACAGGAGCAGCAAGCACAAGGCTTTTCAGGCACCCTGCCCCCGTCTTACCCACAGTTTAGGAGCTAAGCTGAGACCAGCTCTGAGCCAAGATGCTAAACCCAAACTGCTAATTTGCTCAGGGTCAGAGCTGAGCCCCCAGCAGCACCCACATCTCGTGACTGGGATGGCATCACCCTCGGCAAAGACAGCACACTCAGTTTTGGGTTGGCAAAAACAACCGTGACCCCGAGTTAAAGAGATGCTCAAAACCACAGGGCTTCCTCCACAGCCAGTGGGTGAGCTAGAAGAGGTTTGTTGACATTCATATCCTGACCAGTTCCCAATTTTTGTGGGCTTTATAATGACTGTTTTGGCATCGCAGGAGGAAGAGCGGTGACTCCTCTTCCGCCAGCTCCACTCTCAAAGAGAAACCCTGCAAACAGAGCGGCCGAGTCCCATCTGCAAAGAGACATCCCAAACCCTAACAAACCCAGGGGAGCTGCAGGCACCCAACACAACCCTGGCGATGCACAGAGAGGCTCTACTTCAATACAGCCAATGTTGCACATGCTGTTAAATACATGACCTGGTATGTCATGAATCTAAGTGCCCGCTCTACAGCCAGGGCCGTACACAACAGGATCACAAAGGGATGGGTGTGGAGTAGAGAATCACAGAATAAAATCAGAAAGGAAAGCACTGATTGCACAGCCCACAGGCTTGAACTCACTGTCCATACACCTCCCAGGAAAGCTTTTAAGGGGTTTGTCATCCAAAAGGCAGTGATAGCGATACCCCAAATTGGGGTGCTGGGCGGAAAGATCCTCTCCTGGGCACAGCAGGACCATCAGCTCCCTCCATCCCACCCCAAAGCTTGCTGCCTTCTGATGGGAAGCCAGCCCCACCCATGTTGTACCCGACTGCCCCTTCAGAGACCAGTCCGTTTCTTGTTTATTTTTCATTTTAAATGGATTAGACATGTACAAAAGCCTCCCTTGAAAAGAAACAACCGAGATGTGAAAAGGATGGGAAGATCCAACTGCGAGGCGTCAGCACTAATCCACGTCAAAGGGCACGCTGTCGACAACTTACTGTAAACCTCCAGGAGGAAAAAAAAAAGCTCAGAATAAAATAGTTAAGTCCAGACAAATGTTTGTCATTCATTATCTGGAGTCAAGCTTGGATTTCTCAACCACCCGGCCAAGCCAAAGCAAGCACGTTAATAATAAAACATCTTTTACAGGGAGCTACATGCCAGGCGTGCAGCCTGCCCTTGAAGGGAGAAAGGCTGGAGGCAGGTGAAGGTTCTGTTTGCTTTTCTCTGATAACAGGTATTTAGTTTTGTACGTCACTTCGTTCTATCGTTGCCTGAACCCCGGCCGAGCAGCCCGGCTCCACCTCCCCATCTGCTCCCCACACCAGCTGGCCCCGCAGCCGAGGGGATGCTGGGCATCACTCAGCGATGTCACACAGCCCACTGGACGCCCCCAACCCAAACTGGGGCACCCCCCAGCCCCGCCCAGGAATCGGCAGCATTGCTGGAAAACCCTGCAAGACAAATCTTAACACGAGAGAGTTGTTCGTGGGGAGGGGAGCACCGGGAGATGGGATGGCTGCGCTTGCATCCAAGTCACCTGGAGAGCTTAAACACAAGGCAAATCCCCCCAGATTCTTCCTCATGCACGGAGACCAGTGGAAAAAAAAAGAAAAACCAACTGGCTATGGCAGGGAAGGGCAGAGCACGAGCTGGGGAGGCTCCAAAGACATCTCATATATTGCCACAAAGTGAGCAACCACCCAACCCAGGCAAGAACCGACAGGTCAACGTGCTCCGCTTGAATTCTAATAACCCTTCTGGTTGGGCAGACAGCCTGGAGCAGGTTCTCCACCTTCTCTGGATATCCTGGGGTCCTAATTGCATCCCAGCCTAGCTCCCCATGCCCCTCAAGCTGCAGTTTGGGGTAGCAACGGCTGGGTGGAAGTGGCTGCCCCCCCCCAGTAGGCGCTGCCAGCCGCAGACATTGCGCAAGGCACCGTGCCCTCTTTCCCCATCCAACAGCACGGCGGGGGTGTGAGAGCCTCTGCCCCATTACTCACACGTCTGCAACTGAGATATGTTTCTGGGGAAGCCACTCTGTAGGAGCCATATCCTAAAATCCTGCCCGTTCCCTGGGTGCCCGATGCAGCGCAGCCCTCCTGACCCTCCCCCCAGATAACTGCAGTGCTCAGGTTGGCATGGCTCTGCTTTGGGGCAGGGAAAACAGTCTCCAATGTCTGCTTTGGTCCCCGTGACTATATATTGTAATATATAGATTTATACGTATCTTCTTTGAAATAGAAGACAGGAGGAAAATGGAGTTATTGAAGTTTTTCATGGGCCAAGGAGCTTTGAAAAATGTGGAGGGAGGGAACAAAATGTCAAGTTGAAACTGCCTTCAATGGCAAAAAATCCATTAAAGGAAAAGGGATCTTTTGCAGAATGATGTGTATTTTGCTGATTTTGACAAAAAGCCCTATTCAGAAGAGGGGAAAAAAGCCTTCCTTCAAAGCTTTTCATCTAGCAGTGCTTTGCATCTTTCCAGTGCTGTTCATGAAAGCGTCCTCACAAACCTGTTGTGCCCAGGGAGAAGGTGTGTCCAACCACAGGCTGTGTGCAGGGAGTTAGGAGACAACCCTTGCCCGTACCATCAAAATAAGCAGGTGTTATAAAAGGTGTGGGGGGGGAATAATAAAAAAAAATTAAAAAAAAAATCAACTTCCCCCTCTGTTTTTCCCCTGGGGAAGGGAAATGCTGATCCTCCAGCTCACAGATGGGTCCTCCTAGAACAAGCTCCTGGTTTCCACCCTGTTGGCCACAGAAAGACGTTGGAGGAGGGATGAAGGACATCCAACTCCCTCCCCAGCAGCAGCGCCAGGAGCACTGCACGTGCCGGGCAGGCCACAGGATGCGGTGGGTATTTCCTGGGATGAAACAGCAGCTTCACCCACCGGTTCCTCCCCAGCCACCACCACATCTCACACCACAGAGGAGGAAGCTGCGGGTCGAGCGCACACCTCCCCAGCAATTAAAGTCCATTTGCTTAATATCGACCAGTCCCAGCCATCCTGTGACGGTCCACAGAAAATATTCATTATACCCTCTCTAACTGGGACCGGTTTCTTTCTCATTCAGTTGTTGCTGGACTAGAATCACAGCCAAGCTGGGATTCCGCAATTGCGTGCGAGGAAGGATTGAGCATCACCTAAAACGGTTGGGTTTCCACCTCCTATCGCCCCGAAACCTCAAACAACTGCACACAGAGCAATGCATGTAACGTAATGCCACCAATGAAACCGTCAAATTAATAGCAATAAAGCGTAAATGTTCCACATGATAGCAGCAGAGCCACGCTTGGGAAAACGAGCTGTGAAAACTTAAAAACCCAGCAGAAGATGAGACCACTGAGGGGGAGAAAAAAAAAAGGTGCAACAAAACAAACAGTCCATTTCAATATCCTTTTCGTAAGGAACCGAAAGGAACCCAGGAACACATCAAAGAATAATCATTTAGCACAGATCAAACAGTAGAACTAGCACATTAAAAATACATGCAGCATTAATCAGCTACGCAGAGTTATATGCCATCATTTCCATAAATAATACAGGATCAAAGCAGCCCAAGCAGCACTATCAGTTAATACAGTCAGCCAGTCAATCAAAATAGAGGAAAGCTGCCTGAAAACTGTGGCAGCATCATTTGCCAGGAATAAAGCAGATTCATCTGAGAAGTGGCACGACCAGTTAAACGGGTAAAGGTTACCGGAGGGCTCTTAATTATACAGAGGTGATGCCTCAAAGAAAATAAAAAAAATAAAGAGTTAATGCAGCTTCAAGAAAATTTTTGCCTTTTTTTTGGTTTTTTTAAGCCTTGTGGCATATCAATGTATATCTTGTCCAGTGATAACCCCTCTGAAGAACCAAGGCACAGGGGAGAAGTGGGAGAACCAACCCCACCAGTAGCATCCCCAGTGGCCCCAGTGCCATGTCAGGGCTGGCTGGCAGTGAATGGAGCAGGGGCAAGCCCTGGGGGTGCAGACCAAACCGGGGTCCCCTCCCCAGAGTGGAGGCAGTGCTGGAGGGGGTGTCCCCCCCTTCACTCGGGAGAAACATCCCCATTGCAGAAGCCCCCCCAGCAGCGCAGGGTAGAAGTTCACCACCTTTAAATATGGAGCCTTTAAATATCCATCCCTCTACCCGTGCACAGAAAATAAATGCCTGTGTCATTAAGGCTTTTGCCGAGAGGCTGCAGAGCCACTTAACTGGCTGATTTTTAAAACAGGCATGTGGAGCAGCGCGAGCTATAAATAGCAGAGATGCTTGCCTCGTCATGTTTCTGGTGGCTTATTTATAAGGACAGGGGGCAACTGAATTAAAAATGGGAAAATGAGCGACTTGGGCTTCTCTCTGGTTTCAAGGCCAAGCTGCCTGAAGAGAAAAATCCTTCGAGGTTTTGCTTTTTTGTCGCTTTTTCCAGGCGAAAAGCAAACGCCCATGTCTCATGCTCAGGCTCTGAATCAGTTACATTTACAAGGCAAATTTCAATTCATACAGCAGGTGTTGAGAAAGGGGAAGAAAAAAAATAAATAAATCCTACTTTAAGCAGCAGAAGACCAAACTAAGGCTTCACATTAATACATGCAGCCCCAGGGAAGCTCCTCATTTACTGAAATAGGACCCATGTGGGTATGAAGCGGGAAGAGAGACCCCAAAAATCTCTTCCAGAGGAGGGGAATAAAAGCCCTGAAGTGGGTTGAGCAGAGCTATTGCCAAATACAAGGGCTGGCAGCCTGTCCAGCATCACGACCCCACCGCGTTCCGTGTGACGAAGGACGATAGGAATTTTGCATGGGAAGATCTGGATGAGCATCGGGCAGAGGAGGAATTCAGCCTCCAAACAAAAGACCCGCTTTGGGCAGCTGAAACCATCCCCGGCCGATTAGCGCTGGGGCAGCGTGTTTGGATGGGCTATTCTTCACAGGCAGCTCGGCACAATCCAGGAAAACCACGTGAGCCAAGCACACCCCCCAACCCCCCTCATATTCGGTGCCTTTATTAAATAGCTGGTGAAAACAAGGGGAGAGAGCCAGGCTGCCCTGCAGCTGCTCGGGTACAGCATCCCAACCAGCTGGGATGTAGGAGAAGCTGGACCGCTCTTCCAGCATCCCTGGCAGGGAGAGAAGCCATGGAGGGGAGCAAGTGACCACAGCAGAAGAAGTGACATCTTCCACTGCTTCTCTGGGAGAAGCAGCTGCCAAGGAGCCAGGACCAGCACAGTGAGGAAGTTTCCTATTGAATTAAGGCAGGGGGGAAGTCCTGCCCAAACAAATGAGGTTCAATTATTCCAAGTCCAGAGTGTCTTGTTCAAAATGCTTCCAGACTGACAAGCTTTAATCCAATAAAAGATCCTTCCAGGAAAGCTCTGCTGGGAGTTTGGGAGCATCTCCCCCCCAAGCAGGAAGCCAGCAGTCCCCAGCTCCACACTGGGGACTGATTTAGCCCCAAGGGCAACAAGGACATCAATTTTACAAGGCAGCCTCAAAGCACAGGACCCTCAAGCTTACTGGAAGGAGAAGCAGAAGCAAAGCAAGAACAACCATCTCATTTCAATCTGACACGACCCAAAAGTCAAGTTTAAAAAAGCAAATAATTTCCTGTGAACCAGAAATCCTGGTTTTCATCCAGTTTAATGAGACTGAATTGCAACCAGTTCTGTTCTCCTGGGGTGCTGGAGACACGCGACCCCGCAGGGCAGGGCAGATGGCTAGATTGCAATCTAGCTTTTTAGCCCATAAAACATATGAATATCCCTAACCAATTATAAAGTGCCAGACTCTGCCCCCCCCAGCCCCTGCTCCAATGGCTCCCAACACGGGCAGCTCGCTTGAGCTCAGAGACACAGCTCGAGCCAGGACAGCAAAGCCTGTGAGTCTCCAGGACCTCTGAAACAAGTCTGAGTCCTTGCTGCAGGCTCATGGAGGAGCTCAGTGAAGTCTTGGGTGCTGCACAGCAATCCAGCTCCTTAAAATAATAACAAAAAATAACATTAAGTGCTTGTCAGAGGCAAAGCAGGAACCTTCCAGCCAGACTCCTGCAAGAGAAATCCCTGCCTTCAGCAGCCAGCATAGGCATGAGTTTATTTCTAATGATAGCAGATGCATCACACCACTGCTAAGATCTTCTTGGAAGCACCAGCAAGCACCTCGGATCTGCAGCAGCACTTGCTGACAGTCAGCTGGCCTTAGCTCTGCGAAGCCCAGCAGCAGCACAGTGACCTAGCCCTGTGTATTTATAGGCCATGGGCTCTCGGCAAAAAGAACTCTGAAGTCTTTCCCCTGACTTCAGCAGACTCGCACCCGGGGCCTCTGTTCCTCAGGGACAGCTTGTTCTGTGCTTCTCTGCCCACTCATGGGCTGTGGGAAGTCCTGGATGTCCCTGTTCTTGTGCTGCTCACCCGCACGGAGCTGCTGGGGACAGACTTGGGGACAGACTTGATGCCCACTGTCACCACCACCCATCTGGGTAGACCCCATGATGCTGCAGCCACCTGCAAGGCCACACCAGAGCAGCACAAGGACCGTGGTCCCTCCACGGTGGGATTACTTACACTCTGAGGTTACACCTCAGTGTAGCCCATGAGAAGAGCTCTGCTGCCAGCCCAGCACCATCATTCCTAAATTGTGGGGTTGCTTCACCCCTGCTCACCACCCACCTTCAGGCAAACCACTTCATTCAGAGTTTCAGCAACTTTGCCTCCCCATGGGCTGATGTTTGGGTATTACCAAGAGCAGTCAGGTAAGTAACTCCATCACACCACAGAGCAGCAGTCCTGGTTTACTTTTGACATTTCCCAAGTGGCACCTCAGTGATGTGATGATGTCCAAATCTCTGCTATCAATTACAAGAAAAAAACCCAAACAAATTCCTTGCAGAGGGAAGTTAACAAATGAGACCTTGGATCACCTTGTAGATCCTCTCAGAAATATCCTGATTTTCATGAGCATTGCTAAGTTCAAGGATCTCAAAATCTTAGGACAGTTGGATGCATCTGATTCAAGAATGACTCAGGAGCGTGGAGGAAGGGAGGAAGGCAAGGAGTGACATTTTCTGCTGTGGGCAACATCCCTTCATTTTAAGCGTAAAGATACAAACCCCGTAATTTATTACTTGGCTGGAAAAAGGCTCTCTCTGCCCTGGCTGCTCTCATACAGATCCCAACAAACAAAACCACCTTCCCTATTCTCAGCCTTCATGCCTGTATCTTAATTTCCATTTCTTTTAAAAAAAACTAAATCCCCTTGAGACCTTGGAAGCAAGGGTATCTCAGTAACCACACTGAACACAATCCTGAGCCCTCCAACAAGGAAAGCTCAACCTGCCTTTCCAAGTGATGAGCAGGAGGACAGCCCCAGCCCACCCTCCCCGGGTCCCCCCTCTTGTCCCACCCAGGGGTCAGAAGCAGAGCAAGGGGATTCAGGCAGGTGCCCAGCGCTGAAGGGCAGGACCTGCGCTCACACCTAATCACGTGGAGATGTTTAAGGCTGCAAAAGTCCATTGCAAACATTTAGTCTCACCTAATGCTCAGCCCCGACCTTGGAAACCCAACCGTCTGCACAGGCATTAAGCATTTATGTGCATCCCTGAAAGAGTCCTGGGCCATGCAAAGCACAGAAGAAAAAGCTGATCACAGGGCAAACCTTGGTGAGAAGACCTCTACCAAAGGATGTAATAGCTGGATGGGAAGAGGAGTCACCTAGAGCTGCAAAAGGGACCAGAACTGGCAATATGGCCCAAAACTGTCTTCAGGAACTTGGCTGTTTCTGTCTCATGGGGATTTGGGAGCTCCCAATCCCTCAAGTAGCACAGCCCCAGTGTGGCAAGATCTGGTTGTTGATGGCTTGGACCAAAATCTTTCCCTTACAATATGCCAGGGCTATAAGGAGACCCCCAAAAGGCATACCCCATGGTGCCTCTGCAGGCACAAGGTGCACAGACCTTTCTCCACACACTCTGAACAAAACCAAAACCCTCCGCCTCTCCAGCAGGACAATGAAGAAATTAAGCCAGCATTGACAAACAGGTCCACCCCTCATCTCTCTGCCTCCCCTGTGCCCAGTCAATTAGCCAGGCCAGCCCCCACTGCCCAGAGGATTTGCCAGGGTCCTCTTTACGAGCTAAACCCATCAGCTAATCCCACCCAAAACCGCAGCCACCACCCATTGGCAGCATTGGCTGCACCTTCTCCATCTGGGCTGCCAGCATCAGCATCCCAGCAAGAGATGGCCCCGCGCTGCAGGCTGCAGACCCATCAAACATCCCCGTGCTGCAGGCTGCAGACCCATCAAACATCAGCACACACGCTGACTCAGCTCCCACCCATTTCCGCAGCAGCACGGGACACCTTCCCGTGGTGAACCACGCTGAGCTGCCAGGCCACCTGCATTTCCTGCCCTGTGGCTGCAGCAGAAACTGCTCCCTGTCCCCTCCCATGAGGTGCAGAGGTGAGGTGACTCTCAGGGTCACACCTGGTGACCCCTGCGACACTACAGACACTGCAGGGAAGAGAGATGGCAATGGCTTTCAAGATCTGAAACATCTAGTATGGTCTAAAGATGCCTAAAGCCAGGGTCTAGGTGCAGCTCTTCTGCTGACTCAGCCACAGCATAGAGACAGCTAGGCTGTGCAAGGAGGTTTGGGCTTTTCAGCCCACCCAGGTACCATGCATGGGGCTGGAAAAGTGTCAGAACACAATGTCCTTCAGAGATCCATATTGTTCAACACCATCCTACAGAAGCGGGTGAACAGAGGAGTTCTGTTCTTCCGGCAGGGCAAGCCCAAACAGGACCACGCTGGCCACAGCAGCCCCATCTCCACTCCAGCACCAAGCATCCACCCAAAGAGCATCCGTCCCCAGGTCCACTTCCCCAGCAAAGCTCCAGCTTCTGCTTTAAGAGGAGACGTACAAAAGGAGGCAGCAGAGTCTCCGCGGCGGGTGTTAGAGGCTTTGGCGATAAGGCAGGGGATACTTCTAAGCTTGTCTCCACAAACATAGGGATTAGCAATTTACTTCTCTCAAAAACAAAATCCAGGATTTTAACATGATCACAGGCTTGGAAAGAAAAATAAACATAAGGAAACTGGGAAGGGGAAGAGAAAGAGAGCAGAGCAAGCAGACAGCTCAGTGGTAGCTGAAGCGCTTCTTAAATCGGAACGACGAAAATGCACTGAAGTCAGAATTTAAATCTTGGTAGCACTGCACAGCCACTGAATGTGACGAGTCTCACACCAGTTCCTTACCAGCAGCAATGCCATCAGCACTAAAGGAGCCCTTTCTAATAACGTGCATGAGGAAAGGCCCATCTGCTTCATGCAATAAAGCCTATGATGCATTAATTACCTACTGAATTGAAAGAGTAAGGTTGAAAATATTGTTGAAGTCAAGCAAAGGAGGGTTTCTGTTCAACCCATGATACTCACTGGCTTTACTATGTCTTTGGTGCTTAACAACCTTTGAGAGCAAGCCTCTGTGCAGGACTCCAGTGACACAGGGCAGACAGGGCAGCTCAGAAACACACACACCCCAAAACCCACAGAGCAGCTCCCACGCAGACCACGGTCATACCACCCACTCCTGCCACCTTCACAAGCTCCCACGTCACACAGGGGGATGCTGCCGAGCTCAGCATCTCCTCCCGCTGCCGCCTCATCCCCTCCTGGGTGCACTAAAACCCCCCTGACCCCCGAGCAACGGCAGCAACCCCCCAGCAGCCAGCGCTAATCTCAACCTGCTGCACTAACGAACAACAAATGAGCTGGTTTGAGAAGACAGATTCTGCCTGTGCCTTCCCACCCCGGCCATCACCACAGCGCAAAGGCACCAGAGAGCAATCTGGAGATCAAGTAGCTGTAGACATTAATAAGAAGCACTTAAAACTCCGCAATAAAAACTCCTCACACTCAGGGATGGTGGGGAAGAATTATCATCGGTGCAAGATCTGAACGGCAGAGGTGAGGGCAGCCCGTGGTGGGATCCATGGCAGTGCGGGCATTAGACACAAAACCTCCCAGCCTGCATCCCTGACACCTCCTCTGGCAGCACCACTGCACGTTACATGAGCTCCTACATGGACACCCGAGAGCACCCCAAAGCCACCGCTAAACCAGTCACCCCATGCCCTGCTGTACCCTCGCATGGCATTTGGCCCGTAGGAAAGGGATGTTCTTGACAAAACCACGGGAGCCCAAGGCAGGAGAGGCAATGCCTTGTGAAGCCAACAGCCACAAGCACACAAGGTCAGAGAGGGAAATGTGTGCTTGATGCAACCCAGGGCAGGCAGCTGCACCCTCTGTTCAGCACGCAGAGGGTGGCACCGCACTGCACACACCAGGTGAGCTGCTGAGCCCACGAGGTCTGACTGTGGCACGACAGAGAACGTTGCTTTTGCTTTAAGAAAACCCAACGCCTCCTATCTTATCAGCAATTCCTAACCTTAAACCATTCTGTGTCTTCTAGAGAAAGTAAAGATAGAAGCCTCAATGGGAAAGAAGGAAAAGTCTGAAAACAAGAGACACCAGATCTTCAGCTGATCATATTTCTAGCCAAATAAAACAGGTCGCTTAATCCACTTGTTCAGACTGCTAAAGCTACCAGAAGAGCAGAACATATCCCTTCCAACATTAGAGGAAGCTCAACATGCTTAAACCAAATATCTTCCAGACAAGGAGAAAAAATAACTATAAAAAAAAAGAAAGATTCAGTGCCATTGCATGTGCACGTGTCTGAATGTAAAGCTTTGAAAGCATAGAAAGAAGTCAAGTTTTCTGGTAAAGTAACTGGACAAAGCTCCATCCATGGACTCCAGCAGAGTTTTGTCTACTTAACCTCTAAGTAAACTGGAGTCTCAGCTTCAAAGACCATCAGCGTTTTCATCTCCCAGCACCGTCCCTCAGTGCTATGCCCAGCGAGACCTTCACCCAACAGCACACCTCTCCAGTCCGCCCTTTACCTCATCCCTCATCACACTCTTCATTGATAATTCCATTTATCCCCCTTGCCATAAAGCTTCTC
>WTSP01012350.1:64607-96376 GCA_025331215.1 Actenoides lindsayi | reverse complement strand
CATGAGCCAGCAGTGTGCCCAGGTGGCCAAGAAGGCCAGCAGCATCCTGGCTTGTATTGGAAACAGTGTGTCAAGCAGGACCGGGGGAGTGATTGTCCCTCTGCAGGGAGAGTAGGGTTAATGGTTGGACTTGATAATCTTAAAGGTCTTTTCCAACCTTGATGATTTTATGATTCTATGATTTCTATGACTGTAATGTAAATAGTTTAAGTTTGATTAAAACTGCCATCAAAATCAGTAGTTTTACAACTGCTACAAGCTGTAGTTTTACAAATCTAAACTTGCAACAATGTCCGAGACAGGTGATTATTAAAATGGATATTTTCACATCATTTAAAGCACTGAACAGCTAAAGAGTTCATCTTCAAATTCTTTCATTTGTATTCTGCACTACCAATTGCCATTTATTTCAGAAAAAGCACCAGCTGTGCAGTTTCTTCTCAGAGAAGTTCCGCAAAGCAGAGTTGGCATCTGGACCAAACAGAACAATACACAGAGGGTTTAAAGAAAGTCCTTTTAGATTTTCAGATGTAAAATATCTCCTGGGCTAACTGAAAACTGAAGCAACTCAGATGCTTTATTAATTAAAATAATACTCACCAACAAGGAAGGGGAGAGCAGACTTCACTTCTAGCATGGTTTTTTGTGTGTTTGTTTTGAACAACAGCAATTAAAAATCAAACCACCTCCAGCTCGTACATTCCACAGTTACCTTCTTTAATATGCATTTAAGTTATGAAGAAATATCTGTCCACACTTACCTCCCTGACAGACAGCTGTGGGGGCAGCGACACAGAAAAGACAAAACTAGTGAACTGGTAGTTAGCAGAATGAACCTTTTGGCACACCTGTAAGGGAAGGCATTTAATATTAAACCACAACGATGGAACCAAGTTGATCATCTTTTAGGATACTCTTTATTCTAGCATAATCACTGTAAATCCATGTTAATACACATTCACATAGATGATGAACGTACAGATCAGAGTAATCCCTAACAAATGACTGAAATATAAGCTTTTTTGTTCTGTCAAAAAACGAAAAAGGAAAAAGTTATTCTTATCTCTGAGGCAACCAAATGCACTATTTGTGATGGCTACATTTCCCTACTGGAAATAAGCTTAAATACACATGGAGAAGACGTCCAAAACATGAGTGATTTTAGCAAATGTTAAAGGAAAATTTCAAGGTGAAGTTTCAAGGTGAAGTCAACATCTCAGATAGGGAAATCTCCTCATAAAATAATCAGGCTTTGTGGTGCCTTAAATGCTGTCAGATTTTTCATTGCTACTCAAGAGAGTAACTCTGAAACAAGTATACAAGTAGATTCTGTAAAAATATATATACTCTGCCAGTGGAAACACAAAAGAGACATAACGCACTGCAACAACAGGAACTATACTATGCTTTCTGTTTAGTCCCATTTTTAGATACATTCATGCTATTAAATCAAATTCTTTGCTATTAAAACTCTGTTAAACATCTCAAATGCAAGTGTGATACTCTAGCTGGTATTTCAGTTTGTCACATAAGCAATTTTATTGCTCAGAGATGATGTATGCAACACTCATTATTCCCATATTGTCTCCAACTCATATTTTCTCCATCATGTATGATCTGTTGTATCTCCAAAACTTTTACTTTCCCTGTGGCTTTCTAAATAGTAGTACATTATAAAGAGAAACTTATGCTATATTAGGAACGTGTAGTTAGGATGAAGAGCACAGCAGTTGATGCCTCCTGATTTTCCTTTCACATAAGAAAAGAGAGGTCACCATTTAAAGTGAGGTTTTCCTTGTAATCTAAGCAGCTGAACCTCAGGTTATCTTCTACATTCATGTACCCATGTATCTGTTAGTCCTTTATTTTAGGAAAATGTGCTCTGAGCAGTCATTCCATTGCACCTGCACTGCTATTTTTTCTTTTTTTAAGTTATATTAGGACAAGACTTGGGTAAAATATGGTCACACAGAGAGAGTTTATTTCCCAGGGGCACAGGAGGGATGTAACACTGTCAGTAGCCGAATGTCACCATCTACACATCAAATATTCCAAATAAATAAATGTTGCAGTTTGTTTTCCAGAATCTTTCTCACAACTGTTTAACTGCATGGTGGTTTTAATTACCATCTCTGTACTGTAGGCCCCAACATACACAGGTCCCAGAAAAAATACACAGAAAGCTGAAGAACAGCTATTTACCTTCTTAACAAAGTCAACCTCGCAAAACTCCTGAAGGATTCCCAAACACACATTGCAAACCTTCACAGCAGAGTTCTCCATTGCAGTGCTTTCATCATTAACTGAAGGAATCTGCTGGAGTGCTCCATTGTGGTTCACGTCATCAAGTCCTTCTTCTGTGTCTTCAAGTCTGATTCTCTTACAGGGTGGATCAACTATGTCAAAACAAACTGTCTCTTCTTTTTCTTGATTATTTTTCAGAAAGTCTTTTAAGTCCTTCATCAAATCCTAACACAAACAGAGAAATCATACTGTTGTTTTTTCCTCTTTTCTCCCATGCCTTAACAAGCATCGACAAGCACAACTCTATAAAGCAGTGCTAACCATTCCATTTTAGCTTTAGTATATGTATTTAATAACTTGGAACCAAAAGACAACTACACAATTAAAAACCTTCAAGTCGTATTTGTCTCTAAATGTTATCTGGAGAAATTGAATTTTGCTGAACAGAATTCTTTATCATCCAGGAGTGAAAACATTTTACAGACCCGACTTGCAGAAACACATTTATCTTTGGCCCCATAGCTATTCAATGAAACTAGATGTTTATTGCTTTTTTTGTCATTTAAATTATGTTAGAATTTCATTCCTGAAACACCATTAGCCCAGATGACTAGGGAGAGACAACTGGCTAATACTGCAGGAGAAGAAACTGAGTGCAAATACAGGTGAGGGTGAAATTAAATACATAGAGGAAGAACATCATATAAAGAGAGAAGCCTAAAAAAATTAAAGGATGTATTGGTGAGGAGAAAGAATTACCATCACGTTTCTGAATTTTAGGAAGGATGGAACAGAGGTGAGACATAGTTCAGAAAGAAAGATTTATTAAATGGTCTTCAGTAACAAAGACAACAGTTACTGTGTTGTTGCAACTCAGAGGAAAATTGGGTAGAGATGCCAAAGAACAAAAAATGGCACACAGAATGAACACTTCTCAAATGATAGAAAATGGAAAAGGATAAGTAAGAAAGATGTTAAAAATAAATTCTGGGAGTTTAAACTTCAACAAGAGTGAAACAATCAAGACAGACACCAGAAGATGCAAGCATAAAGACAAGGGATTAGAGCACGTAACTGGATATGTTTATTTGGCCTGTGCAATGAGAAGGGTCTCAAAGAGCCAATATGGAGGAGGAGTGAACAGCCAAAGCCAAGACAAGGCTTATCAAATACAAGAACAAATGCAAGAAACTATGTGCACAGCTAGGAAAAATTTGAAGAACACTTAATTTCAATACTAAGGTCAGCTAAAAATCATGCCTAATAACACTGTGTTTGATTGATTGAAAAAGGAAGATTTATCCTTAACCTGTGCTCTGCAATTCTTCAGTTACATCCTCCTTCTAATTCTACTGAAAGAAGAAGGCATTATGAGGCCAAGAAGTTTTCTCCTCTGCATCAGCTGCACTGCCCAAAGCCCCTTTACCACTTATTACATTAAAGGAAAAAGAACAGAGGGAACACTCATAGCTGCTCTGCTTCAAAACTGATAGAGATATGCTGTGCAAAAGATAACATGCCTTGGCTTTGCCCTCTCAGGCAAAGAGCCCAAGAATACAGCCACCTTCTCCTCCAAGGTAGTGCAAAGAACACTGCATTCATATGTTCACACATTCTAATTAGGAGTACAAAGAACAAACCTTGTATGGATGTCTATAAAGCGGCTGTGATCCCACACAGCAGAACCTCAAAATACATCGTGGGCAAGTGCCAGTGTTCAGTAACAGCTGAACAATTGGCCTGTCCTTTTCTGTTAGTAAAGACATGCTGGATAAGTCTAAAAATTAAAGAAAAGAAAAGAAGTTTAGAATAAAAAACATTCAGTAATTCAACAACAGAACTCACTCAATCACACCATATTTAGAATCACTGGCTTTTTTTTTTTTTTTGACCTTTAGAGAAAGTTTCGGATACATGTTTGTCTGAAATCAAAGGCACCATAGAATTGGAAGACCAACACAAAAAGACCACCGACTCAGGGAAAAGCTTCTGTACTTCCTAGAAAAACCTGAAGAGTGCCGACAAAGGTATGTTGAGCATTTGCCCACAGTTTTATCTTTGATAAAGTGCATTACATGGCATGATATTGTACAGTGAATGGAGAAGGAGGTGGAGCTAAGACATATTAAGTCAAATGTAAAATGGAAATTCCTTCTAAAATTGCAGCAACTAAAGAATCAATGTGTTAAAAATAGCAAGAAAAAAATAAAGACCCAAATAACAGATGCCATCCCCTTTTGTCATACAAAGCCCTAAAGGCAAAGGAAGCCTTTTCTATTCATTAGCCCTTTCAATTTTTTAAGATTTCTTACTTCCCATCTCAGACATAGGACTCCTGTTTTTGAGAGAGACGTCATAATGTTTGGGGTTTTTTTCCTAAAAGATTATGGCTAATTTGGTTTTCTGCCATTCCATCTGCCCAGAACTTTAGAATAGACTAATTTGTTTGGCCAAAATTTAATAGAACTCTCAGCATTTTTTGAAAAATATGGAAAAAGAGATATTCCCAGTGAGGTGCTCACCTTTACTGGGTATCTAGGAAACTTCAGGAGGCACATAAAAATAACCACAGTTGTTCAGACCAAAGGTTCGATTAGTCTACTGTCACCCAAGGCGGGGATAAACAGATGCCATAGGAAAACACATGTGTGCAGGGCATATACCTCTGTCAAGTGCTCTCTGCCTCCAGTTATGTCTGGTTCGGGGATTCCTTTGACTTCCTGTAGTTTGGTTGTCGGTAAACGTCAACAGATCTTTCCTCCAATCCTTCTCCACAGTGTCTCTTTGAAATACCTTTGCCTCTACATCCTTTGGCAAGGAATTCCACAATACCTACTGAAAGATGAACCACCTGAGTCCATTTTGGGCTTGCCTGCTGGAGGCAACATTCGCTATCCCCCTAGTTTTTGTACGGCAAGAGATGGAGTTCTCCATACCAGCCACGATCTGTTACACCTCTAATAGCCTGTTGACTCAGGAGTACCTTGTACAGAAGTATCCCCATACAGAGAAAACCTTCACAGCATGGGAAAAGTTATTTAGTTTCTCCTGGATTTGGACGTTTCACGGTAAACTGTAAAAACCGAGGACTATCTAGAAACCGTCAAAGCTGCTTTTACGAAGAAAAAACAAGCAACACAAACAAACATACTCTGAGGTCGATTCAGCTTCACGAGCCTTAAAATATTGCCACAGTAACGTTTCCTCCTGAACTCGGAGATTTAAGGAAAAAAACCCCACAACCCTGAGCGGGTCCTGAAGAAACCCTCCGCTTCCAGGGGCGGATCGAACGCCGGCGCCCAACGCCCGCAGCCCTCAGCCCGGCTGCGAGGACAGCCACCGGTCCCCACGGAGCCGCTCCTCCCGCCGACACCCGGGACCTCACGCCTTTCCTACGATAGCAACCCCCGCCACACGACAGGCGAGTCGCGATACCGACGAGTCCCGCCCTGACCGGCCCCGCCGCGCAAGGGGAAACTCAACACCTGCCGCTCCCGCCCCGACACCTCAGATCTCGGGGTAGGAGCTCCACAACCCCCCTCACACACACACACACACACACACACACACACACACACACACACGAGCGCGCGCCCCACCCGTTAGAACCGTCACAGCCTCTCACACTCGGCTGAACCGGGGAAGGAGGAGGGGAATGGGGACTGCTCAGCACAGGGCCGGGAAGGCCGGAGGAGTGGTAGATGGGCTCCCGCCTGCTGCCGCTGTCGCAGCCACCGCCCCCCGCCCGCTCCCCCTCGCTCCCAAGGGAGCAGCGATCACCTCGCGGCAGCCCCGGCTCCACGCGGGGCCTCCGGCCCCCCCCGCCCCGCGCACCGCCTTCCCGGGGCGACCAGCGGAACCGGCACCAGGTTTGCGCAGCGAGAAGCAGAGCGCATCGATTGGCCAGCGCGGCGGGAAACCCTGCCCCGACCGGCAGCTGGTGAATAGCTCGGCGCTCTCGCGTCGAGTCTGCCGGCGGGCGGGAGCGCGGCGGAGCGCCGTGGGCCGAGCTGGGCCGGGCCGGGGACAGAGCGGTGTCCGCAGCGAGGCGGAGATGGCGTCGCAGCCGCCGCCTCCCAAGCCCTGGGAGAACCGGCGGCTGGCGGGCACCATAGCGCCGGCCTTCCAGTGAGTGCGGGCGGCGACCCTCGGGTCTCCCTTGCCTGTGGCGGGCCTTTGAGTGTTCGCCTCACTCAGAGCTGCCTCGCTTCCCCCGCGTCGGGCCTCCCGCTTTGGCCCTCTCCCCTGAGGCGGGCTCAAAGGTCGGGCCCAGCCGGACGGTGCCTCGGCGAAATAGCGCCCGAGAGGAGCTTGAGCGGGGTTTGGATGGCCCGCGGTGGGTTGGGATACCTGGTGGGGTGGTGTGGGGCCGTTTGCCCTGCTTTCGTGAGGGGTTGTGTGGCGGGCCAGGAGGGATCTTGGCCGGGTTCTTCGCCTCAGTGAGGCGAGGCAGCGGGAGGCTTCTGGAAGGCGCTGATCTCAAACCCTGCTTGCGTCTGTGGAAAGCTCCACGTTTAGTGTGGTGATGGTAAAACTGGACGTGTTGCCGCGAGTGGACAGAGTGCGGAGGTCTGTTCCTGGGGGTTATATAGCGTGTGTATATGAGTATACCATCCAGGTGTAACCGCGCCTGCCTCTCCAGGAGGGGAGAACTTGGGTGTCACCCCCAGAAACTGGAAACGATGCATGTGTATGGATGTCTGTTTCTGGTGTGTTCTCCGGCAGTCTGAGCTTTCCCAAACAATCCACCCTGCTCACGGAGGATGATGTTGTGCAGATGTTTGTAAGCTCCTTCCCTTTTATAAGAAATCAAGGAAAGCTTGGTTAAGATCGGCCTTGTTTCTCATCTGGTGCTAGTGATTGCAATTAGAGTGAGTTGAAACTGGGCAAAAGGTTAGCCTAAGACTAAACATTTCAGCAGAAACTTTGCTGTGCTCACTGCAAGCTGAAGCTTGCTGAGCAATACATTTGATGTTAATTTTTTCTTGGGGGGCAGGGGGGGATTATCAAGCTCATTTTAAATTTCTTCAAGTAGCTTTAAAGTGAGGTGTCCAAAGTTGACTACTGGGGAGGGGACTGTAGCCTAACTTAATGAGTTACAGTACATCTATTTTCCTTGGTAATAACTTGGTTTTGTGGGGTTTTTTTTGTTTGTTTTTAATTGCTAAGCCTATGATGAAAAAACTAACCAGAGTGCAGATATAAATACTATTCTTTGCTGTGGAAACCTCTAAGCTTTGATGGGAGAAGTTGTTCCCTACCTTCACCTACGGAAAGAGTATGGCAAGCATGATTCACACTGAAAGCAGTGCAGAAAGAAGCAGCTCCATAGCAGTTCAAACTTGGCTTTTCTTCTGTTATTTTGTTGGTTTCTTTTGTTTTATTTTGTTTGTGGAAGTTGGATGTTGGTGGCGTTTTGTTTGTTTGGGTTTTTTGTTTGTATGTTTGTTGTGTTGATTGGTTTTGGTGGTTTTGGTTGGATTATTTTTTTTTTTCGTTGGTTGGTTGGTTTTTTCCTGTGAATGTAATGGGCTATATAAGTGGGAAGTTATTGGATGAGGCAGTAAATGTGGGAAATGATCCAAATGTTTGAATTTTAGGATGCTAATATGTGATTAGCTTTTTAATGAAACACCAAAAGTTGAACAGCTGCTTCACAAAATTCAAATACTAGTCTAGTACTTGCAGTCTTATTATGAAGGGCATAGATAAAATTACTTAAGCTTATGGGCATACAAAGGAACAAAAGTTTGCTAAATTAAAAGCAAATAATTAACTCATAATACCTCTTTCTGCCGACAATTAACAGTACTAGATTCAGTCCCTTTACATGCTACATAAAGGTAATTAGATAGTTTGGGTAGAGGTGAAAATGGGGGACCCAAAGCCCTTGCATATGTTATTGTATAATTGGATTCTCAATTAAGTTACACCACCAAAGAGTGGATTCAAAGGAGCTCTCAAATTTTCTTTCTGCAGTTTTGGTGGCTGATTGTATAGAATAGCTGAGAACAAGTATCGGAAATAAAGCTTTCAGACTGAAAAGTTCATCAATATTCTTGGTAGTGCATATGAGAGGCTTTTGTCTGCAGAAAAATGATGTAGGTGTTACAGCATCGGGTTTGATAGACCTAGATGTAGCATTTCATACTTTCTTAATACAATAAATAGATTGATTTTTTTTTCCATGTGTATTTTTCAGATATTCTGTGGTTACACATTTATGCTGAATATCTCATTATATTGTTTTTCCCCTGAAAGACCTGTATTTCCTGACTAGAACTTTTACTTCCCACGAACGTTGTGCAACATACTGAGTGTTTGACTACCAGGCTCCCTATCCTAGCACTACTGAAACTCACTGTTGTGCTTGTATTGTTAGCCAAGAATTCTGGGGAAATGAAAATACAAACTCGTTTTGAGTACTGATCTTGCTTTTCTGAATTTGTTTAGGTCTGCTGACTTGGGTGACAACCTGCTGACCAGGCCTGGACAACCCACAGTTACACGAATTCCTCCACCTATTTTGCCAAGACCATCACAGCAAACGGGAAGCAGTAATCTGAGCACTTTCAGGCCAGCGTATACTAGCTCTTTCTCTCCAGGCTATGGTTCATATGGAACCTCTTTTTATGGAAGCTATAGTCCCTACAGTTATGGCTATGGTGGTTTGGGTTATAACCGCTTTCGTGCAGATGATATTCCTCCCAGCAGGTTTGTTCAACAGGCTGAAGAGAGCAGCAGAGGTGCATTTCAGTCCATCGAAAGTATCGTGCACGCCTTTGCCTCGGTCAGCATGATGATGGATGCCACCTTTTCAGCTGTGTACAACAGTTTCAGAGCTGTGTTGGATGTAGCCAATCACTTCTCCCGCCTCAAAGTGCACTTCACAAAGGTGTTTTCAGCTTTTGCTTTAGTGAGAACTATAAGGTATCTCTACCAACGCCTTCAACGATTACTAGGTCTGCGGAAGAGCTCTGAGAATGAGGATTTGTGGGCTGAAAGTGAGGGGACAGTAGCTCGCGCTGGCCTTGACGACAAGGTGGCTAACTCTGCAAAATCCTGGCCCATTTTCTTGTTCTTTGCTGTTATACTGGGAGGTCCCTATCTGATTTGGAAACTGCTTTCTACATACAGTGATGAAACAGGTAAAGCTGATCTGCAGCACAAGAGAAGTGTCGATCATATGTTATTCCTTTTGTTATCATGTGTATAGTGATTAACCTTACACTGTGGTAATAGAAATCAATAGTTACTGGGGTACAATATTGAGTTTTAGGCATGTGATACGAGTTAGAGCCTGTTTAAGCAGCCTGTTGTTGAGTTAGAGTGCAGTTTCATGGTCCGATTTGTGTGATTCCAAAATCATAATTCCTTTTTATTTCTCTTTCCTTCCTATTAACTGTGGCAGTTGGGATGGGTGGGAGGGAGCAGTATTAGTTGGATTGACTCAACAAATCATGCTTTGTTTGTTACTCCTGTCAGTTCTCTATTAGAAAAGTTTTAGCAAGGAAGTTAGTGTTTTCTTCATTTTCCTTATAAAAAACCCACCAAACTTTATAATTCAAAGCAGATAAACTTTTAATTTCTTTTTGGAAATAGTATCTAGTAACTGGGCAAGTGGAGAAGATGATCATGTAGTAGGAAGAGCAGAATATGATTTCAATGCTCTCTCAGAAGAAGAAATTTCTTTCCGTGCTGGTGACATGCTAAAATTAGCACCCAAAGGTAAACTTTTAATTTTATAATTATTCTCTTATCACATGTGAAGATAATGAAAAAAAAACCCAACACAACAAGACAAAAAACCCAAAGTCCTCTTTCACAGTGATATATATATATATATATTTTCACAAATTATTTTCTTTACAATAAAGCAAGTAAGAATAGTTTTGTTCAATTTCCCTGATATGGCACAGCCTAAACTTACTCGGAGAGTTCTTTGTGGTTCCCCTTGGGGTTCACTTTTCCTCATGGGTGCAGCACAATTGTGAAAATCCCTGGGCATTTGCAGTACAATGGTGTCATTGATTTCAGAACAACTTGCACTTCACAACACTTTTCAGCTCACCTCACCAGTTCCTAGTCATTTCTTAAATAATTTGTATTTGCCTTTTATCATAGAGTTATTTTCTCTGTGTGATGAGCTGTTGCATCGTTTGCCTTCTGGTGTATTTGTGCCTCGGTATAGTTTGAATTGTTTTGTAACTTGATGCATTTGCATTTTCTTCTTCAGAACAACAACCGAAAATCCGTGGTTGGCTTTTGGCTAGTTATGATGGCCAAACAACAGGACTTGTGCCGGCTAATTACGTCAAAATCCTGGGCAGAAGAAGAGGTAGGAAAACAGTGGACCTGGAAAGGATTACAGAGCAACGTCCAGCCTTTAGCAGCACGTCTGTTAGAGGATCCACTGCTACTGTGACTTTGGAGGAGCAAGAAGCTACTTTTGATTCTGTTTTTGCTGAAAGTAATAAAGTTCCTGTTGTGCCTGACTCCACTGTTGTCAGTGGAGAGAAACAGGAACTCTAAGGTACTTTCATCAACAAAGCAACTGGACTGTGCTTTATTGGTAAAGCTTATGGTTTGTTGAAAATTTCTGTTGTAGTGGAACACTGATGAGTCTGTACCAGTTATTGCTGCTACTGACTGGTGAAGGGATGGAGAAATGATTGCTCAAATTTGTAGTATTTATTTTTGACTCACCTAGGGCTCTACATTAGAGATTCTACCCAACCACCTGGCAGCAGCTGTGAGATCTTGAGATGAGGAGAACTGAGGCATTTAGAACAAAGCAAACAAAAACAAATAGGGACTGTCAGCCTATTGTTGAGACAAACGGTTGGTGAATTCTGGAGTTTAACATCCAGTCCTCATTGGAATGTCAGCTTGACAAGAGGCTTCTTCAGTAGACGTGCAAAGGGAAGATAGACTTCAGTAAGATGTCCTCCAAAATTGGATGCAGAGGACCATTAAGTAGTAATTGCAAGAGATTTAGGTGATGCAGTTGAACTGTTAGAAGTTCTAAGTTGCTTGTTTTTTGTAAGAAGTAAGGCTTCTGTCATAAATACCTTGGCTCCTAAAAACAAAACAATCAAAAAAACCACACAAACCAAGGGCCTTGTAAGAAAGGAAGGAGAAGTACAGTTTACAATGGAAGAGCAGTGAGGCTTTAGCAGCAGTCCTAGCCAGTTCTCTTTATTAACAGAACATTAGGATAAAGTGTATCCTGCAGTGGGCACTTTCCAGTGCACTTACTAATTGTTATTCCCTTCTGTGGTAAATTAACTTTGCATCACTCCTAGCCATTTTGTGTTGTGTAGCCTCTTGCCTACCTATCAATAGTCTTATCAACCACCATCTGCATTGCAGCTTACTTCTGTTCTTTATTATTTTTATCTGAATGTCAAAATATCTATCCTGCCTTTTAGTGCAGTAGGGAAGCATTGAGTTGGGGGAGAGTTTAACCTAATTGGAGTGGCAAAGAAAAAGTAACTTGTCCTGCTTAATTTTCTCAGTTAAGTAAGGCCTTGGAGTTAACTCTATGCTGCCTTTCAGGTGGTAAGTTTTGCATCTGCCTGTAAAATTTGAGGGTACTGGTTTATCAAAAGCCATAAAAATACTAAGACTGTTCAAAGTATTTAGTGTTTTCTTCATACTGATATCTGAGAAATCTGTATTGAAATACTGTTGGGGTTTTTTTGTTTGTTTGGTTTGGTTTTTGTTTTGCTTTTCAATGAAGTAAAGATAATGAAAACTTTAATTTTTCCTTGTAGTATATATGTATAACGCGTTGAGCTTCTGGAGGTTAGAACAATGAATAAAATAACTAAAGCTTGTCTTAATCATTAAAATACTTTTTTTTTAAATTTTAAAAGTACTCAGAAGTATTAGTAAAAGTAGGGCACATGCCTTCGCTTAATTGATCCAGTAGTTTCAGTTTGTTTCTACAGAGATCATCATCACTTACCATGTGTTAGCAAAGCTTTTGGTATTTATATCTGCATTTAATTCAGCATTGCATTTGCTGGACTGGAGTTATTAGAAGTCTGTTCACCACAACAAAATTCTGACAAGAAAAATTGAATGGAGCCCTGGTTTTTTTAGGTAGTGTGGCTAAAAAGACAGACACTATACTGAAACCTTAGGTTTTAAAGTAATCTCTGAATGCCTGTTGCTTATAATTAGAGCAAGAATGTAAGCGGTTGTGCTCAGGTATTGAGAGATGGTGCGAAGAATCATTTTTACCAGATTGTTAGATCTTCAAGTGCCGAGGAAAAGGGAGGAATAGTTAAAGGGCAAATGAGAAACTTGCAACTACGTTTAAAAGAGAACAGGTTCCTGAGACATCTCCCTGTGTACCAGGGCATTGAAGAAAATTATCTATATTTGGAAATGACATCTGTTGTTGAAATAAAAATAGCAAACAATCCTGAAATATAAAATACATAGAGGAAAAAAGGGGGTGTGAGGTATCAAGTGTGTGGTTCTGCTTACCATGTGTATTCCTGGTGGGAATTAATTTACTGTTGTGAGATTTAATTAATGGACTGTCAGCCTCTCGTGTCAGTGGCAGATTTCAATCAGAGTAAGGGTCTTTTAAATAAATGAATAAAAAATCCCCAAACTTTTTGTAGAATATCCATTCAAGTAGCCTGTTGGTTTTCTGCTCGCAACAAGTTGGGAAGACAGTACTGTGCTGTTTGTTGGAATCTTTAAATCTTAGCACTTTTTAGAAAGATAGAGTTTAATTTCACTTTCAGGTCATACTATTTTGAAAACAAATCTTTTAGTGGGAAGATGGGTTATCAATAACTTAATTGACTTATCTTTATGGTAGTTTGACTTAGTCTACCAATCACTGTCATAACCATGTCTGCTAGATCTTGAATTTTGATACTTTTCAATCTTGTCATTATTTTAATGGGAAAAAGAAGGCTCTGAGGAAATGAAGTTATTTAACTCCCAATTAATTGTACTAATTGCAGAAGGGTGTTAAAATTCACTGAAGTAAAATACATACTGAGCTTTAAGATTTTGGTTTCTATTTAGTTATTTTTAAATGCACAAACCAACACCAGGAAAAAATGCAAGTCCAACAATTTCATATTCTATGTTTCTGCCCATATGTCAGGCTACAGAAAAAGCCACCTGAATGAGTGCTGATTGAAAAAGCGAGGCTAGGTGACAGGCTGCTCTAGTCTTGCACAACTTCAGAAAGGTGAGCAGACTAAAAGGAGCAGGTTTGGCTGCAACAGGAGGATGTAGAAGAAGGGATCCAAAAAGAGAAGCTGTTGAAATACTGCTAAAATTATGTATTAGGCAACTGACTCCTCCTTTAAGATCTGTACATACTAAGTTAACCTTCGTGTTATTCTTTGGAACAGTCTGAGATTTGTCTATATAAGGTTTTAGTTTAATCTGACTTCAATCTTACTGTTTAGTATACCAACCATTTTTTCTTTGAATACTACCTGAACTAGTGACAGATGCCCATTTTGACAGGTTCTGTGGGTGCTAGCAGCATGAGAACAAGCAGACACATACTCAAGGCTTTGCTCAGGTTTCAGAATAATAAATACTCTCTTTGTCTAGTAGAACTTAATAAAATTGTCCACTTCTTTTGCGCAGGTTCAAAAGCTCTTCGTTCTGTGGAACTAGACTGCATTTGAGCGAGTAAGATTGTTTCAACTTGGTGATAGTGGTGAAACTTGCTAGTGAGGTAAATACAAAGAAAATACAGTCTCTTATAAATCTGATCTGTTTGCAGTGAAAATGTTCCAGAAGAGGTACAGACTCGGAAACCAGTGCAGTGATTTTCTTGACACGCCACTGTAGAAATACTCTTGTCTACAATTGTAGTGGAACTGTACTTATTTTACAAAACACCGAAAACAGGAAAGCATATGCTTTTGAGTAGCTCCTTCAATGGTTTTTTGGTTGGTTTTTGTTTTTTTGGTTTTTTTTAATCCATGCAGGCACAACCCTGTGTTGGGATTGGAGAACATTTTTGCCCTGTAATGGCAACTAGTAATTACGTGTGTCCACAGGTGACAGGGGCAACACTTGGGGTGTTACCCCTTGTGTCGTGGGAGCAGTTCTTCTGCAGATGGAGTTGAAGCAGGTTTAGGATGATAAATCTGCCACCTGTGGCCATATAGAGCACAGCCTTTAAAAGGCTGGATAATCCCTCCTTGAAACAAATGTACTCGTTTAACCGGTTTAACTAGTAACATAGGCATGATGTCAATGTGAGGCACCCCTGGGTGCCTTCTTAATCTACAGTTTTTAATGCTACTTTGAGATACTAAAGTTTGCTAAATTTTATGGTAGTGACAAAGCTGTAAGACTCGAGCAAATGATATGGATTATTTGTGCTGTCAAAGGGTAGCTTTACAGTTTTTTGGGTTTAGAGATGACAATGCTTCAAAGGCAAAAAGCTAGTTCTGCTACCTCTGAGTTACAGATAACTGAACAAGCACAGTCATAGACTTTCAAATGAGTAAAATTTGAGATGCTGATTTTTTCTTTTCCTTATACTGTTATTGGTATTTCTTTCTCATTTAAAAAATAAAGGAGGAACTAAACTTCTGCCTAACAGCACACGTTAACTAAGAAACTGTGGTGCCAGTTCTTGTGACATACCAAGTTTCCATTCATACTGTAATAACTTAATGTCATAATAACATAGCAACATTGCATCATTAGCTTATTCTAGGGATTGCTGTGGGAAGGTACAAAATCAGGAGCATTTTCTACTGTAACCAAAACCCACACGAAGCTTTCATACTGACTGAAAGAATTCAGATTCTAGATGCTTTTCTAGCTTGATGCAGTCAGTCTTTTTTCTGAACTGTGGTTTGTTTTGTTGGTTTTTTTTTTTTCTTCATTCTCTGTCAGCATTGTATTACTCCAGAGTTTAGGGGTGGGGTTTTTGGGAAGAAAACAGTTAATGTCCCTGTGGCCATGATTATTTTGGTGATTCATGCCAAAATCCTAAGGAGGAACAGAAGTTGTGTAGCAGGATTTAACCAGAGGCAGGATGAGGAATGGAATTGGGGAGGATTATTCTGTGTTGCACATGGGAAAAGGGGACCTGGGGTAGTCCTCAGCGTGACTTCCTACAGGAAGTCATTTTAAAATGTTTGGGGAGACTGATGCAGTAGCAGATATGTGGTAGGCAACAAACCAGCAGTGGAGGAAATGGCAGGATTGGGACCATCTGACCTTTTGGGGAGTCAATTGGTCTTAGTTTGAGAGGAGCTTTGAACGGCTCCCACTGCTTGGGCCATTCCGTGTAATTAGCTTTAAGTTAGATGTTCTGTTACTGCCTTTAGAGGTAAAAACTGTACCAAATACTGCTATTGTCTGAAAATCTGGAGAAAAGCTTAAGTTGAGGTACCTTATCTTTGGTCAGTGTCTTTTTGTGGGTACAGTGTGGTGTTTGCTGGCGTGTTTTAACACAAATTCTTAATGAACTTGCTGTGCTTAGAGGGTGAGACTAATTCTCCTGTCCGGTGCATTGACAGACAGTAATAAGTTGATGTGCTGGGGCTGCCCGCCTTTCCCTTTCCAGTCCTGTTTTTTGCACATGGGAACATAATCACGGATTTTTACTGAAAAAACCGGCCCCGGAGATCTTGCTGTGGCATGCTGGGGTACTACTCAAAGAGCCGGAGCTGGGCTGGCTGTGCGGGCGGGCGGCAGACAGGAGGGGTCGGTGTGACGTCTCCCTGAACTAGGGACAGGTAAGCGTGACATCATGATGTGTGGTCTTGAGGACGAGGCGTCACTCCGCGCGAGTGCGACCTAACAAGCCCTACCCCTTCGCCCCATCAGTCGGGACTGAAAGGCGGCCAGAGGCCGCGCCACGTCACCGCTGCGTGACGCCGCTGAGGCGCCGCCTGGCGTCAGGGCTACGTGCCCCGGGGGCGGGGAGAGCCAGTCCCGCCACTCGCGTTGCTAAGGCTACCGGACGCCGGGCGCGACGCGGCAGGGGGCGCTGTTGCGGCCGCTGCACTGCGACAAGGCGGGGCCGCCGGGCGCCGCCGCAGCACTGCCCGCGAGGCCGCCGCCCCCCCTCCACCCCGCCCTTTGCCCCTCCCGGCCAGCCTATTGGCTCTGCCTGGCGGGAGGGGGCGGGGTCTCGTCGCCCGCCCGGTGCCCATTGGCCGCTGCCGCCCCCCTCACGGCTATTCCACTCACCGAGAGGGTGGGGCGGGCCCGGGCGGCGGCGTGTGAGGGCGCCCGTGTCCCGCGCTTCGGGGACGGCAGGTGAGGGCGGGGGCGACCCGCGGGTCCGGCCACGCTGAAGAGCCCTGGGGCGGCTCTGCCGAGGGCCTCGCAGTGGGAGCGGCCGTGCCCGAGCTCCTCTTCGCCAGGCGCCCGTCTCCTCAGGGGAGTGGCGCCGCCGCCGTCCCGCCGCCCGCCGTTGCCTTCGAGGAGGAGCCGCCGCTGCCCGTCCCGCCGCGTCGCTTTGCCCCGCATCCGCCGAGCCCTCGCCTGGGAGCCCGCCAGGTAACCCCTGCCCTGCCTCCTGAGCCTCTTGCCCTCCCGGGAGTCCCGGCGCTGGGTTTCTCTTCAGCTCTGCAGCTCCTGTGACCGAGAAAAGGTGCCTGACAGCGGCGAGCACCAGCCCTTCTTCCTCGGAGGGGATCGGGGGGGCTGGCGGAGGTCCCCGCTGCTGAGGGCGGGTCCCGTCAGGGCAGTACTGCAGGAGGAGGCTCTTTACACTTGTAGGACCTTGCCCCCAAAACTGGGGTCAGTTTTGATTTTCTTCTTGAGTTACCTTATTTGAATTTGTCTTTTAACAAGTGTGGCGGTAAACTACAGTCAGAGTTGCTGCTGTTTCCTCATCCTCTGCATCATTCTGCACCGTCACTTCGTTGCCCTTAAAAGGTTCTGCATGAAACCTCACGCCCTTTGCCTTCCTGCAGGTCATGCACGTGCAAGGGGATAGGAATTCTTCATTTTTACGTTGATTCTTTGCTTTAAATTAAAAAGAAAGAAAAAATCGGGCAAGTGCCCTTCCATAGCGGAAACCAACTTCCTCATAATGCGTTAATTCCCTTATTTAAATTGTATCAGTTTTATGAAATATTAAAGTTTTGGGAATTCTTTACACCACTTAATTTCAGATTCTACGTCTTAATAAACACCCCGATTGTCACGTATCTTTCTATATTGCCCGTATCACATGAATTGGTCAGAATTCAATAACTGAAACTTTTTTCTCTGATTTCTGTAGTGGAGAACAGGGTGAACTTGTGCTTTTCTTGCAGTAACAAACTGGGGAGAATCTGTAGAAGCTGCCATCTCTCTCTTAACAATATGATTTGTTACAGGCTTTATGTTGCTCTTCTTATGGATTGCATCGTTCTTGCGTGAGACAGAATCTTGTGCGCGTCTTTAACTGCACTTCTCAGAGTTTCCTACAGGACAAAAAGGCAAATGTTAAGTATCATGTATAAAGGCCCAAAGAGGAGTCCTGTGCTCTTTCCAGAATAGAAATAAAAAAAAGCTTAACTCTGGTATGCTCGTAATTAAGTATGCTCCTTTATTTATTTCTGCACTAATAAACATATCTAAAACTGTATTTTAATGTCCAAAGTAAGCAAATATTTGAGTGGCAAAGGCTTCATCGTCTCTGTACGTGTCATTGCGCTTTAGAGTACCTGTCATCCCTTCATGGCTGGGTTGCTTCCTGGTCCACAGCGCTGATATGTATGTAAACTTGTTAGCAGAAAATATTCTTTTTTTTTTCCTTTAAATTATAGACTGTAACTATTGCAAAATAATTTATTTATTTGATTACTCAGTATAATCATACCACAGAGCTAGTCCTTAAACTGGCGCTTTATGGAATACTGACATTGTTGGTAACTTTACTGTCATTAAGCATATTTTACGGTGCAAGACCAGAGGATTATAATATTCCATCATTTACTTACCTTGTTCAAACATATTTTTGAACCACCTGCTATGTGCGTACAAGGTAGCACAAGAACTCGGCTTCATGTTTGATAACCGGTCAGGTTTGCTACTGGTGCTGAGCTGTTCTGGCCCGGCTAATTCTGGTCATAACAGCAGATATGGTAGAGATTCAGTGGCTTAAATATAATTGATACTGACATCTGTCTGAGCACTGACAGCGAGAAGTCTCTGCTGTAGAACTACCGCAGTGACACCACTGGATAGTACTATCAGGGTGAGGGCAGAGACTGATCTGCCTTGCCCTCATAGTAGAATCTATCATAGTTGGAAAGCTTAGGCTCATGCTGTCTATGCACTTCTGTCCTTTAAAACTGTCTCTTTGGCACGTTTTGAGAGCAATTCTGTCTAAATGAAATCTAAAATGATACGATTTTTTTATATTATACTTCCATGTTTCGTTTGCCTTTATTTTTAAATCTCTCTAATATATGAAACCTAAGAATTAACCTTGGTGGGTTCTGGGGTTTTTTTCTTGCTGATGGTTTCATTCAGCTGCTCTTCTGAGAGATAGAAATCACAACAGCATGCAACTGTAAGCTTTCAGTTTCTGCCAAAAAAAACCCCAAACCAAACAACAAAACCAAAACCAAACAAAAAAAAAGTGTTTGGATGTATTGAAGAGCTTCTAAAGTCAGAAACAAAACCAGTGCTATTTTGTATATTTTAAGTATCTTCTGGTTGTTGTTGGTTTTTTGGTTTTTTTTAGAAAGAGGGTGATGCAAAAGAAACCTCTTGGTGTAGTATACTTGTAGTAACAAGTCGTAAGTTAAATCTGCTACTATCTGTGTTTTCCCTGAAAGTCTCTGTAATCCCTGCTTTATAAATCCAAATTCTGCATGTGACTTTTAAGTTCTGTTATTTATGTGATCTGTTTGAGGTACTTTGGAAAAGTACCAAGCGCTTCCAAAATACAAATCCTTACTAGTACTTTGTCCGTTATTTGAATGTGAAAGTCTTGATTAATGCCTGCAGTTTTCTCCCACTATATGCTTAAAACAAAGTACTTTAAATATTTACTGTGCTTCCTAATGCTATATGGAAAATTCATTTGGAAAAATAAAAAAAACCCCCAAACCTCTAAATATAACACTTCAAATTAGAACTGCATTTTTCTTTAAAGTGTTCACTGCTGCCCTTAGATTCTTTGTTCCAGTGTTCAACTTGAAGCTATTTTTTTAGTGCTGGTAATCCTAGCTAATCAGGAGTTAAGTGCCTTAGGCCAACTCAAAAGTCAAGTCTCCAGGATGAGAGCTGAAAGACACCCAAGTGTGTTGTTTCTTGGCTCCAGTGTATTCCTGATAGCCTTCAGCTGGGTGTGCTGGGTTGGCTCCTATAAACTGGAGGTCAGGTGTGCAAAACAGCCAGAGCAAGAGGAGGCCAAACTTGAGCAGTAGAAAGTTTGTGGAACAGACAAGGGTATTTGAATGTAAATATAAATTAAAAGTAAATATAAATTAAAATGTCCCTCTAGCTCAAGCTGTTTATTCTGAGGTTGTGGGAAGCCTTTTTTATGTGCTGGAGGGCTCAGCCATGTGAATCCTTCCTGGAAACAGACAACTCAAAGGAATGGTAGGTAGTGCCTCCTGCTGTTGAGTTGGTTTTGGCGTGTTGTGTGCATCTGCTTCTCCTCCAGGGATTTGAGGCTGCAGATCTAAATACATAGATTTGTGTTAAATAAAGCATTAGTGTTTGCCTCTGATGCTGTGGTAAACATTTTCAATAGTAATTTATGGAGTGCTGCAGTGAAGGTAGATCAACCTTTAGCAAACTGAGCACTGAGATTTGCTAATAACATTTTCTCTTCTAGGCTTAAGTAGCCAAAGATGAGTCGTGGACTTTCAGAAAACAATAACTTTCCGTATGACAACAATCAAATGGTTTTGGATATGATCCTGTGTTCCCTGATTGGTGTTTCTCAGCCTATCAACTGGGACAGTGTGGCAAGGCTAGTTCCAGGATATACATCCAAAGAGGTGAATTTACTGATAAAATAATTCATGTGCTTTAAGCTGTGCTTTATGAACAAGAAAGCATCTTTGGGGAGGGAGGGAGGGAAATTGAGGTTAAGGTTGGTCGTTTTTTTTTTTCCCCTGAAGTAATTTATACCTAAAAAACCACAGCTTTTGTTTCTTCCAAACCTGAACATGGAAATGAAGAAGTGCATTCTGCGTCTTTTTTTAGTTAGAACTGATAGAGAGTAAGAACAAAAAATACAGGAAAGTAAAAATTCAGAAGTGTCAAATGACAAAATTCAAAATGTCAAATGACATAGCAAAGATTTTCCTGGATAGGATGGCAGTAGCCACTAACCTCATGTAGATTGCAGTATACTCACTAGGAAATCTGACAACTGTCTGTGCTTGTCCTTACAGTTGTAAGGAAGTATGAGTTACCCATCTGCATTAGGTAGTTAAGAGTGCAGTTGCCCCTTGCTTGGTCCTACAAGATGTGGACTTTTCTTTCTTTGGTTGGAATAGAGTTGGAAGAACCTGGTACTGCCATATACTTAATCTTTCTGGATTGATGAATTTCCTGGTGAACAGCTTACTCTTCTTTAAGTAATAAATTTGTTTTTTTCATTTCTGAGGGGTAGTAAGCTAGGAGAGTAAAATGTCATTCTGCCCTTGTGATTCAACAAGGCTGAAAGAAAACAATCCAGTGATCTTTATTTTCTTGCAAGCTTAATCAAATGTGTCAGCTGACATTTATATCATTGCTATTGGGCATCACTGTAACCTTGTACTTACAGCATAAAAGTAAATGATGGGGAGTAGAAGCTTCTGTGGAATCTCACTGCCTGTGAAGTGCTTGTGGAGGATTCTTTACTGTTTCTTTCAATTGGCAGACAGTACTGCATTCATCAAGCAAATAAAATAGTAATTAAATATCACAAAATCACAGAATGTTAAGGGTTGGAAGGGACTTCAAGAGATCATCTAGTCCAACTCCCCTGCCAGAGCAGGACCACCTAGAGCAGGTCACACAGGAACGCGTCCAGGCAGGTTTTGGATGTCTCCAGAGAAGGAGACTCCACGGCCCCTCTGGGCAGCCTCTTCCAGTGATTCCTCTCCTCTATTAAGACAGTATGATTGATTAGTACATCTGATTACTCTGTTTTAAAAGAACAGTGTCTCAAATATGCGGAGTCCATATTAAAGGCAAATAAGTAGATGCATACCCATGCTTTTATGTATCTGTTGTGTATCATGGCCTTGTTACAAATTTGAAACAGTGCATTAATATCAGAAGGGTGTAACTATGTGCACCTCTCCCAGAGGGGCAGGTGACATGCAGCAATGTCGGTTAGCTCAATCCAAGAGAAACAAATAAAACCAGCCTGAAGAGCTGTGTCACAGAAGGATCACCTGTAGGATTATGTAGATTTACCTGTATATGTAAATTACTCATGATTTGCTGAACCAAACCTGTAATTGTTGTTGTTTTGGTACAAATTTACAAAATGGAAAGACTTTCTAGTTCGTGCAAAAAGGAAAAGGAATAGAACTGCAGTGGAAATCATCAGTCCCTTTTGTCTGAATCAAAATGGAAGTCATAAAGTAAAATAATAATTTTGATCCAATTATCATAGCTGCTTTTAATAATGTTTGATGATATTGATAGTAAAGAAAAACTAGTTACAAACTAAGAATTTAAACTCTCCCCGTAACTTTTCCTTTTGAAGATCAGCCTTAAAATCACAAGATTTAAAGCAATGGAAGTTGAAACAGTTTTGTTTTATTTTTTTCTCTTGGAATATTTAATTGTGGTAAATCTTACCTTTTTTTTTATTGCATATGTAGGTACTTTCCTGATAAGACTAAATAAGAAGCATTAATATCAATAACTGTTCACATGCAAAATATATGGAATATGGTATCTGCCTCACATTATAGTTATTAAAAATGTACTGAAAGCTACTGCTTCATTGCCCTATCATTTGATCTTGTGACAGTGTGCAAAAAGGTTTGATGAACTAAAAAGCAGTGGAAGTTCACCTGTCGACAACCAGTATAATCCCCTGATGGCCGCTGGTGGGAGTCCTGTGGAAACTTTAGCTACGTACATCAAATCCTCCCTGCTCGATACACAGACAGAGTTTCAGGAGCCTGCTATTGGGCAGGATTCCATCACTATAACTGGTACGTTTTCAGTCATTCTGAAATCTATTGGCTTTGATTATACCCGGTATGTGCATGCTTTTCTGTCCTGAGCAGTAAGTCCATCCAGGAATAGGAGTTGTTCATCTTTGAAAAGAAAGTTAAGTTTAAATCTAATGCATTCATGAAGTTGCTTCCCGTTAGTTTAGACGAAGAATTGATGTTTGTTTGGGTATTTTTAATGCTTGTCCTTCAAAAAGGCATAAAACCTTATTCTGAATCTTCTGTTTATGGTTTTTGGTAGGGAGAGGGGTTACTCTCCTGTTTTCTATCCCCAGTGTTGTACTGTTAAACCAACAGCCATTTGCAATCACATTAAGCTGTGCTATTAAAATAACTAGAAGATTTTGTGTAGAAAAGCTGCAGAAAGATGAGAAGGTGATTCCTTGAGAGCAGACCCTTCTTTCCCAGCTAAAAGCTCCGTGTTTGCTGTGCTGCTCAGTGGCAAGATGACTACATAGAAGATGGAGCATAATGTAGCTACTTTTTGATGCAGGACAGTCTTGCAATGACGTATAATGTGTTTTAGTCAATTATGTGTCCCAGCAATAACTTGGCAGAAGAGTACCAGTCCTCCTAGTTGTATTTCAATCACAGCACAATTAAATATTGTTAACATTTGCTGAAGTATTTCACCTGTAAGAAGTTGCAACTAACTGTGTGATAGTGATTCTCCAGTTTTCATTGTAGACTGACAGTGCCTTGTAGGACTTGGTAAATGTGTTGCATGAGAAATTCTCTTCAGTAATAAGTGAATGATTTCTGTGTTTAAAAAATAAGCCAACAGTGAAGTGTTTAAACAAAAAGTTCTCTATTATGATGTCCTTCACTGTGCTGCAGCTTTCTAGTCTCCATTACCTTTGCAGAAGAAAACCAGCTGTTTGACCTTTGCTGGAGAACAAACAAAATGCTTTCAGTAGCTCCAATCAAGAGATGATGTTTGAAAACTGTATTTGGAGTATCCAGGCTGAAAACGCTTCCAATCAGTTTTCAGTTATGTGCTTGGGGAATAAATGCTTCTTACACCCACAGGTGGCTACTTAGAAGATTAGTAGCTTCCCAGTAGGCAGTTAACAAGCTAACTCAGCTTATAGAACTCTTCAGACAATTAGTGCATGTTTTTTCTTTAACAGTGTAATACAGGTAATGAGTATTAATGCGGTTAAGTACCCTAATGTTTCCTACAACAACATCCCAGCCTGAGATTTTCCTGTTTTCTCTGGGACTTTGGGTAAATAATTTTCCCTGTTTATATGTAATTTGTTGATATGAAGGTAGGATAATTAATCATTTTCTCACAGACTTGAGTGAACTCACCCTCTTAATATTTGTGAGGTACTTGTATATTTCAGAAGTAGGGATTTGAGAAAAGCCTGTTTTTAAATGTTGGTTACTTCCTAGTGGATTTATTCACATCTGTTTATCTGTTAGGATCAAGAATTTTGGGCCTGTTTGGATTTGTCTGTAAACATGAGTAACAGCAAAACAAAAAAAGTTATCAAACCACGCTCACTTTGAGCTGGCTTCTGCTTTTGGTTGATGTATAAAACCTCACTTATTATTTGATAATTGTAAGGCAAACTGCTGTTAAGTTCCTCTGAATACTTAATATGGCAGTAAAGAAGAGTATAGGATAGCTTTTACCCAAAGTATTTATTACCAAGTTTCAGAAGTCAAACAATCTATAAGCTTGGGGGGGGAAGAAAAAAAAAAAAGATAGGATAGGAAGAAATAGATGGTGAAGTTCAGACATCCCTGTTCATTTGTCTGTGCTGCATATTCTTGACAGCGTTATTTCATTTTCTTTAATAAATAACTGTGTTCAAAATAAACTTCTTAAGAGTTGCAGACAGAACTTTTCTATCATTTTTTTCCAAAGGACCTTCCTTTAAAATACCTTGCATTTGAAATCTAGGACTTTCACCGTGGCTGTTTTAATGCTAGCAAGGGTCATCTGCCTGCAGTGGAATGGCCACCCTGAAGGCTGTGGCTGACCCAGCCCCTTCCATGGTTTCACTAGGGTCTGCTGAGTAAATCTTCCCTTTTTATTAACTGTGTTCCCTCTATTATGGCCTCACTAAGGCTTAAGTGTGCAAGACCTTAGGCTATATCTTTGGGGGAAGTTTTGTTTCTTCTGCCTCTGGTGTGGTGATAATTTTGCTTTCTGGGAGGGTGTAACTACTGCGTTGTGAACTGTATAGAGCTTCCAGGTTGTCTTTGGCATCAGTCTGATACAGTTATTTAGCCGTAAGATGAAGAGCTCTATCTTAGTCTTCCTCAGAAAGGTACAGCCTCTTACACTACAAAAGTGGGAGAAGATATTTCCTAGAAATCAGAGAGTAGGGACTAATTATGGAATATTGTGATCTTGTAGCTTTTCATCAAGGGAGATGGATACATCCCTTTCCATTACTTAAGAAAGCTACTTGAAGTTTCAGATTGCAATGATCCATTCACCGCAGTTGGAAAAGTTATTCCATGTCTGAATGCTGGTGTTTTCTTAACACTTGACTTAGAACTTGCTGGATTTGGTGACTGGACCTCCTGGACTTCACTGGGGTTTGTGTCCAGGTTCTGCTGCTTGTAGGGCACTTCTGAAGATTGCCTGTTTGAACTAAAATACATCTGTCTGGAATAAGCTACATGATGTAGCTCTAGGACTAGACAAATTTTACGGTCTACTTTATGTAAGCATTGTTTGATATAATCTGCTTTAAGCCATGTTTTTGAGAAACTTTGTGAAAACACTTCTTAACAGCCTTCTGCACTTCTGTTTGGAAGCAACTTATTTCCAATGCCAACACATTATGGATAAGAAGTGGGATTATTCTCAAGTTGTCATATCCTGGCAGCAAAGCTTCTTGGAATCAGAAGTTTTGACGTGACAGAGTCTTAAGACCTACGTTTCCTCCAAAGCAGACAAGGAATGCTGAAGAAATGGACTGCAGAAGGAGATGCTGAAGACTGCATGAATCTTATTGCTCTGTACTGAGACAGGACCAATCTGGGTTTGCCAGCTAGTATCAGGGCAATCCAGCAATGCTGCTGGTCTGAGTTTCCAGGGTATGGCCTTCAGAGCAGGAATTTTGGTTGTTTGTTAGCCCTTATGGTAGAGTGTTTGTTGCTACTTGTGTAATGTTGCTTGACCATGAGAGCTGTACTTCAGGTGCATTTCCAAGTTGCTGAAGTGCAAACAGACAGATATTTTTGTTCTAATGCAGCCTTTTTCTGTACATTTAAGGAAGGCCCAGCACAGCCTCTACAAGGAATTGTTCTTCAGAATCTGAGAAAGGTCCTGTGCATAAAGGTGGAGAAAGCATTGATGAAAACCAGGGGTAAGAAGGTCTTTGTGTGTTTGTTATCTAGAGTATTATAGAACTGACAGAAAGATGTCTAAATTGCTCATACTTTTCTACCATCAGCAAGAAAACATCTGGGAACATCTTAATGCACGCTGTAAGAAATTTTGAAACTTTACATTGCTACAGAAATACTAGGGCTGGATTTGAGAATTTCTTATATGCAATGGGGAAACCTTGTTTAGAAATATGTCTGTAGTGTTCCTCTGACTGATTCATCACTGCTGTGGCAAGAATGGGAAACATAACCTGATTTTAAAAAGGAAGGAAACCAGATTAATATTAATTTAAATTTTATGGAGCATCAATGTTTACATAAATGTGAAATTGTGGGGGAAAAAAAGGTAAATGAAATGTGGAAATGAAAAAATTTACTACTACTTTAAATAGATATTCATGTCACTTTTTCATACTATCACATTCCTGTTTTTCTTACGATATGTAGAATAATGTGTGTTTGAAACCTAAAGGTAAGCATCTTTCTGTAGAGACAGCATTTACTGATTTTAGCTTTGACCTCTTCTTAAGAAATACATGGTTTAATATACAATAAAACATTTTTAATTACCACAGAATAAAATTTCTATTGAATGTTGTTATTGTCCTTGATAATTTAGACATCTATAGCTGCCTATTTTTTTTCTTTTTCTTTCAGGAAGATTAAAGGGAGAAAAAAAAAGTTCTATATGTAATTTAGGTAGTATCCCATAACAAACTGGTGACAAAATTGGGACTGGAGATAAAAATTTTATTTCTCTGGTCCCTTTACTTAACAATTAAATGGCACGGATTATGCATCTGTATACTTCACCTGACATTGCTATCTGGCAATAGTTTGTATGAATAGTTAAGCACTGCAGTTTGTTTTCCTTCTGTTCACAAAAATACCCAAACAAACAACTGTTAGTAACATCAGTGTTGCAATGTGTGATCCAGATTTGGAGGCAAGATCTTTGTTGATCAGGTTTGATGTATTAATTGGCTTACAGTCCTAATTTGGTTTATGGCTTGTTTTCTTTTTGAGGCCAAATATGGTGATCCATGTGTGCGATGAAGCAAAAAACCTCAAAGAAGATTTTGTGTGTCCTCGAGACCTTTTGATTTCAGAAATGAAATATTTTGCTGAATATCTGTCAGTGGATGCCCAGCGCTGGGAAGAGGTGGACATTTCTGTGCACTGTGACGTTCACATCTTTGACTGGTTGATGAGATACGTTAAAAGGAACACGAAAGACTCTGAAGCTAATGAAATGCCCTCTTTAGGTAAAAGAAAGTGTGTAGATCATTTGTTGTAGTGCCATTATGTGCTGTACTAATGGAAGATTAATGTTTTTGATGCAGTCCATCCTCAGTTTCTTTGTTTCTGGCTGTTGCACTGAAGCTTGTTGTATTAGTAAACCATTGCAACAGATCCTCTGGTCACCGTAGCAGATAGCTCTGATTTGTCAACAGGGACAGTTTTGAGGAAACATCCTGATAGTTGAAGCAGTGAAAAAGGTCTAATATACATTGGGATCTGGTGTTTTTAATTAAGATTCTTCAGCCGTCTTCTGGACAAAAACAGAGTGGTAGTTTTAAAATACTGAAGATTTGTGGGTCTGTTTTGTTTCCCTTCTGCTCCCCATCAGTGTGATTGCAATATTGTCTAAAATTTCAATGCAATCTGATACAATGATAGAAGAACTTCTGCCTTCATGAATTTGAGGCAAGTTTTTAATCTTTTTATGAGACTTTCCTACTTTTTTTTGATTATAAATTAACCAGGAGAACAACTTGCAATGCAAAGGGGTTATATTAAGCAAAATCAACTGTGTATGATGGCTACAGATGGAAGTTAATCTTGTTGTGTAATTCAGTTAATCTTGTTGTGTAAGTCACTGTATCCCTCTGATACAGTGCCACTGTATCTGGTGGCTACCTTTTCCAGTTTTTATAAATTCCAGTTTAGTATAGTTGTACTTTGGCCACCTAAATGTTAAACCAAAACTAAGATGGAAAATATTTTTAAATATTGGAAGGTGGAATGACAGGTTGATTGGTAAAATAATACTTAAAACAGATACTAAATATGCAGAGGGAAGTATGTGATATCAAATTATCAAAAGAATTAATGTAGAATCCCCTTTTTTTCATTGTCTTTTAGAACCATCAAATGTCATATCAATTCTTATTTCTTCTGAGTTTTTGAAGATGGATTCATTAGTAAGTATTAAGAAAAAAAATTCTCTTCCATAAGGGCACAGTTAATTACTAAGTGTCTGACTGGGGTTTTTTTTATGCTTTGGCTGTTAAACAGATGATGCAATGAGAACATTTTAAGATTTTTACCACCTTTCTTATTCAATGAAATAGTCTAATATTTGCAGAATCTCAGTGCAAGGAAACTTATAGTAAGTTATTTCTAAATGTGATGGTGGGATCGTGGATTTGCCTTCTGATGACTGATGTAGAGTAACATCAGTATCTGACTTCTGATGGCTTTTAGCAAAAAATTAAATCAATGAATTGCATTGTTTCATGTCCTTTTTACAGTTTCTGCAGTCTAGGATCTGATTCTCCATCTCTGTACAAGCAATATCTACTGACTTGTTTGTTGAAATGTTTGTCCAAACTTCTGTAATTGGGGTGACCCACAATTAAATAGACAGTAAACATAGCTGTTTAGGTTGAGATCCAGGCAATGCTAAGTATAATGTGTACTGTGGTTTTCTTTTTACAAGCAATTGGAAGGTACTCCTTGTTGAAGATTTTTTTTTTTGGTGGAATTGTGGAGTTGGTTTTGGTCTGTGGAAGCCTTTTAAAGGAGAACATGAAGTCACTTGGAGTGACATTAATTCAGAGACAAATCTGAGACTCATTTTTTATTTTTAAGTTGAACTGAAATAGTTTTCAAAAACACTGCACTTAAAAGAATTAAGATCTGCAAGCAATTAGTAGGTCTTTTGAGATAGCTTTGTCTAGAATTCCTTAATGTTATTTTTAATGTTTCTGTGTTTCCTAGGTAGAAACATGTATTCATTATTGTCATAAAAATATGAATGCTATTTTAGCAACGCCATGTAACATGAATTGTATCAATGCTAATCTTGTTACACACATTGCTGATCTCTTCACCCACAATGAAGTGGAAGAGCTGAAGGACAAAAGAGACAAATTTAAGAGGTAACTTTTCATCCTGTAATACACCACACTAGTGCTGTCAGGCTTTTGGACCGTTGTTCAGAACAGCGAGGGCACTGTGAGGTTTGTAGTGATGTATATAGAATTTATATTATCATATATCTTTGACACAAGGAGATCATGAAGCGACTTCAGAATTTTATATTACACCTATGAGCCAAAGGAAAAAGCCTTTTATAGGAAACAAGCAATAGGAAAGGGCACACGAGGAGTGTGGCATGTTTAAATTATTCATGAATTCTCAGATGGGAATCAGGATTAGGATAAGGAACCTTTTATGGAATGACATGCTCCTAATTTGTAGAGGATGGTTTGGCTTCAGCATCCTCTATCATCTTTGGTAAGTTGTGGGGAACAGGAGAGGTGCCTGAGGACTGGAGGAAAGCAACTGTCACTCCAGCCTTCAAAAAGGGTAAGAAGGAGGACCCAGGCAACTATAGACCGGTCAGCCTCATCTCCATCTCTGGAAAGGTGATGAAACAACTCATCCTCGGTACTGTGCCTAAGCATATCAGGGATAAGAGGGTCATTAGGAGCAGTCAGCATGGTTTTACTAAGGGCAAGTCATGTTTGACCAATCTGACAGCCTTCTATGAGGACATAACCAGGTGGATAGGTGATGGTAGAGCAGTGAATGTGGTTTATCTTGACTTCAGTAAAGCATCTGACACCATCCCCAACAGCATCTTTTCAGCTAAACTGAGAAAGTGTGGTCTGGATGATCGGATAGTGAGGTGGGTTGTGAACTGGTTGAAGGAAAGAAGGCAGAGAGCTGTGGTCAATGGGGCAGAGTCTAGTTGGAGGCCTGTATCTAGTAGGGTCCCTCAGAGGTCGGTACTGGGACCAGTACTATTCGATATATTCATCAACAACCTGGATGAAGGAACAGAGTGCCCTGTCAGCAGGTTTGCTGATGACACAGAACTGGGAGGAGTGGCTGACACACACTGGAAGGCTAAGGGAGCTGGGTCTCTTTAGCTTGGAGAAGGGGAGACTGAGGGGTGACTTCATTCATGTTTATAAATATGTAAAAGGTGTCAGGAAGATGGAGCCAGGCTCTTCTCAGTGATGTCCAATGATAGGACAAGGGGCAGTGGGTACAAGCAGGACCATAGGAGGTTCCATGTAAATGTAAGGAGAAACTTTTTTACCGTGAGGGTGGCAAAGCACTGGAACAGGCTGCTCAGGGAGGTTGTGGAGTCTCCTTCTCTGGAGACATTCAAAACGCACCTGAATGTGTTCCTGTGTGACCTGATCTAGGTGATCCTGCTCTGGCAGGAGGGTTGGACTACACAATCTTTCGAGGTCCCTTTCAACTCCAAACATCCTGTTATCCTGTGAACTCTGATGTTTAGACATAGATTTTAGGATGGCTGGGAGGCTGAGTAGCTGTGATGGAATACTGCTTCATAAAGTAAGGAAACCAGCTGAGTCAATACTGAGATAAGGGTCAATTATTGGAGGGCAGACTGACAGACAAGCAAGGTGAAAGTAAGAAAGGATTTTAACAAGTAGAGATGAAAACATTACAGCTTTTGGAATTAAAGTTATGTAACTTCACCAAAGTATTCATAAATAAAAGGCCTTATGTTCAAGGTAGATACAGGCAGTTTATATTGGCAAGCAAAATAATAAAGAAAAAAAATTATAAGGGGTCTCTTTCCTCATATCTGTGTAAAAAATAGAAGATGACCAGGTCAGGAACTGGTTATTCAAATAGTTTAAAGGAAAGGCATATTAAAAGCTAGATTCTGAGAGAAATGTGGAGACTTTGCTTATTATCAGAATATAATGGTTAGTCTCACTATACAGAAAGATATTTTCAGTGTTTTCCTAATGTGTAAGCTGTGTTGATGTCATTAATAGTAAACTTTTCTGCAAGAAGATTGAGAGACTGTTTGATCCAGAATACCAAAACCCAGATTCTCGAGGAAATGCATCAACATTATACAGGTATGGTCATTTTATATTTCTACTTCAGTTGCAAGGACAGTCCCTGTGTTTTGAAGTTCTGCTTTTACTTCAGTACTTACTTTACCTTTCATCCTTTTTATTTTTCTTTTTTTTTTAATAATCTAGGTGTTGTTTATGTAAAAAGCTGCTTACTAAAGAAACCGAAAGAAGAATTCCTTGTGTACCAGGAAAAATCAACATAGATCAACATGGGAATATTGTCTACATTCATGTAAGGTACTGAATGTCTATTTTATATATATATAAACTGTTTCTTCAGCTATAATTATTGGGCGATTTTACAAAATATTTAATGTTTATGAATGATCAGATACATTGCAAAATCAAGTCATAGAAATGTGAAATGCAGTATGTAACATGTCAACCTCTTAAATTACCTAGCAAAAAAGAAAATAAAGGGCTGAGTATGATGTACTTCTGAAATTCCTTCAGTGAATGGAAATGGAAAAATTACAGCCACAGTTACTGGGAGGGCTATTTTGTGCTGTGCTGCCTTATATAGAAAATACTTAACTAATTATTTCATCCAAGAGTTTTAAGATAAGTGTAGTTGATGACAAAATAAAGGCTGCATTTCCACAAGATGATTTAGTGAATGATATAGATCCACCTCTGCCAGCAAAGAAATGCCAGAGTACTTTCTAGTCTGACTTTATACTGGCAAATCAAATACTAAGCCTGCTTAAAGGCTACTATAAATAAACTTCTGCTAGTTGTTTTTCTGTTCTAAAGCATTTGATAGATACCTCCCAGGTACCTGTATGTATGTGTTATGGTTTAGGGTTAGGGTGGCCCCTTAGACCTATAACAGATGCTCTCTGTTAACCCCCCTCCCTCCCCAAAGGGGAAGAGAAAGGGAATA
>WTSP01012350.1:31973-58948 GCA_025331215.1 Actenoides lindsayi | reverse complement strand
TCCCCCCAATGAAAGTTTGGCGCCTCTAAATCTCAACCCCCAACCCATCTTGTCAAAAATTTGCGCCCCCCCCCCCCCCCCAGTCCTGGCCTGCTTTTCTTCTTGCTAAAATCAGCTATAAATTTTTCTAATGCTCAAGTTAGGCACCTTAAAACACGACTGAATTCACTGCATTTAGTCAGTCAGTGGCTCACAACCTGTTTGAAGTTAGTCATGCCACCAAAAGTTATAGTTGGATGGAATTAGGTCTTCTAGAAGTTACCACTGTAGGTTGTTGCACTATAACATACCACTCCTATTTTTTTAGAATTCCACTCACAGTTGTAAATTCTAATTACTAGTAGTTCTTTAACTTATGCCTTTCTCTTTCTTTCTACGGCTACAGTTTCTTTCTCTGAAGAATTGGACTTTACAGCTGGTTAGTAAAATATTTTGTTCATAATTTTAAATATTTACTCTTATGCACTGGCAGAGAACTAGCTTTGGTTGTTGGCTTTTTTTGTCTTATTTTCTAATTAATTTGGCTGAAAATGTATTTTCTTTTGCTCCAATTCAAAGTTTGCAGTATAGCGATGTTTTTTACAAGGAAGTATGAAGTATGTGTGCAGTACTACTTTGGCCTGAATAGAGACTCAAAATTCCTTTTAAATGTGTTTAGAAATGACACACAAACAATTGACCAGCACTGCATGCATTGGTTCTTAGTAGTTTGTTAGACTGACAGAAATGTAAATCATCAAAATCAGAGTTTTTGAGTGTCTCTTTGATGGCTTGTCCGAGATGCTTCCTGTTTTCTTTATGCTGATGCTTCATTGCATAAATCTTTTACCAGAGCTGAGGGCCTCACCAAATGCAGAGAATGGGGAGTCTTCTTCCAGTAGCATAGGATGTCATGTGATGTACTGGTTTTGTATGTATATACTAGAGCAGCAGTTTACACCTGTCACTCAGCAGGGTTTGTGTTGCAGTCTGATGTTCCCAGTGTCCTGTAGTAAGACTGTTCTTGTAAAAACGTGATTCCTAAATGTTTTGAATTTGCAGTCAGTGTTAAGCTTCACCATTTCTTATGGACTACTAGGTGCCCATTATCACTTACTTTAAAAGATATGTGTGTTTATTCAAACAATGGCAACATTACATTCCTTAGTATTTTCATTATTTTGTGCTGATCTGTTGGGAAATAGTCACTGTGACCCCATCTGTTGCCACATTGGAGCCCATAATTTATGATGAGGTGCAAGAGATAGAAGGAAAAAATAAATAAATTAGGTATTAGTGTGGGTTCTCAAAAAAAGCCAACTCGATATTCCAGACCAGCTGGTAATAAATTATTAATGCAGGTAGCTGTGGTGTACATAATCTGTGTGTATTTGTAGTGCACTGCAATATTTATGCTTTGTGGTATTTAATTGCCCAGTATCTCCTCAATTTCAGGCAGTTTGCAAGATGCAGCAAGCCTCAGTAAAACTGTTGATAAAACAGTAGTTTTTTGTATTCTATCACTGTGTTGCTAGTTCAAACATTTGCTACCATCACATACGTTTTCTTTTATAACTAGAAAAATAGCATAGGCAGAATACATTGAATATTAACCACTGAATTATACAGTAATAGAGATTGGAAGGGATCTCTGGTGGTCACCTTATGTATTTCCTCCCACTCTTAAAGAAGGGCCAACCTCCAAGTTAGATTCAACTTCAAAGCTCCCCAACTTCGCTCAGAGTCACATCCAGTCAAATCTTGAGTGTATCTGAAGATAGAGATTCTATAAGAGATTGCCCAGAGAGACTATACTGTTGGAGCACTTGGAAGAAACATATGTAAATATATTTGTCAAAGCATTCTAGGTGAAGATTTGAAATTATTTTGTCATTGTTTGAGAATCACGTTCTTAGACCTAACCGCACACGGTTGTGTCTCAAAGGTGTGGAGCTATGTTTGAAGCCAGCTCCTTCAAGACAAATTTAATGTATTATTTAATAGGAATCAAGCCTCGCTTATAAACTGTGGCACTCTCCTCCTGTTTATTAGAAACAGCAGTTGTTGTTATCTGAAGAAGAAGAGTATACCACTGGCTCAGAGGTCACAGAGGATGAAGTGGGGGATGAAGAAGAAGTATGCAGGAAACCAGGTACAACCAGTGTCTACAGTCATCCTCTCTGGAATTTAGAGATAGGGATTCAAGGCAGCAGAATTCTTCTGCAAGCAAATTTTAAGCATCTAGCATTTTTAAAATAAAAACTAATGTTACTTGAGTTTTATTTCCGGATACAAATTACCACTCTGCTCAAAAATCACTGGCAAATAAGTAAAGCTGCGACTATTCATCTCTGAGGTGTCCTCAGAGTTGACCAAGGCTTTATGTTGCTGGAAACACTGTCAAATTACTTTTATGAAGTTTTGTGTAGATAAACAAGGGAAGGAAGGCAGTAGCTACAAGATTCTATTTTTGTGTGCTTTTTTCATATCATTCTTCTGGTTACATAGTGGAATGACTGAATGTAATTAGAATTGTGTTTGCATTGAAGATAAGCATGACATGATCTAAAAATTGGGGTTTATTTCTGTTTGGTTTTTTTTTAATATAAGGGGTTTAGGAACAGGGAAAGCTAAAAAGCAGCTTCTCCTCTCCACCCTATTAATGAGTCATTTGAACAGAGGCAGTTCTTTGTTCTTTTTGTCTTGACTCCAAGGAGTTGGAATTTACCACTTTTTAAAAAAAAGAGTGCTTGAAAATTTTTGTAGCTTGAATTTAAACTTGTTTGGCCTGATACCACTCAGAGTTTGTTGATTGCATTAATATGGTCAAAGATGAAGCTTGTATGTGCACTTTCAATTTTACAACAGAAAAGTGCTGTTATGTGTAACTACTCTGCGTTTTAAATGTGTGCTTGAGTTGCTGTACACTTCTCATGGAAAAGTGTTTGCGTAATCCATGTGTAATGCATGTCTGCAACACTAACAAAAGAAAAATGGCCTGTTCATTTACCCTATTAGAAAGGAACAGAGGGGAAAAAAATTGCTTTTATGTCTGTGCAGTTGAGAAATTCCAGGTATCTGTGATGATATGAGTAGATATTCCTTCAATTAGCAGGGAGAAAGGAGAAATCGAAGAAATCCTCCAAGCACCCAAAGAAAGTGGTTTCTTCACCTAGTGTTCAGAAAAAGGAGAAAGCATCTGACAAGGTAAAATCAAAGCTGTGAAGCCAGCCTCTGTGTGTGGGTCAAATAATGAGGAATTCTCTTGAGTTTTGGACTTGATCTTAAAACATAGTTTGTATGTTTTTCTTTCTTCAATAGTCAAGTTCCCGAGATGCATCTCCATTCATGTAAGTAATTCTCAAAGTCCTGGAGAACATATTCTGGTATATCCCTTTTTGTACACTGTTACTGATAACATGGTGTGCATCTTTTCTTTTCAAACCAGTGTGAGTATGCAGCAGAACAAATGGGATGCCTCCAGGTCACTAAGATTCAACCAGGATGCTCAAAGAGAAGATGGTCTGTTCTTGCATGAGTTTAGCTTTCATACAGTTAATATTATGCAAAGAAAATGCTATTTTTCATCAAATATATCTACTTAAAAACATTTAGGTTGAATTTAATCTTGGATATAGCAATGGGTTTTGGATGATTTTTTTTTTTTTTTAAATAGTTGCTTCTCATTTGGAAAAGAACTGGTTTCAACAAAGCTAATTGTTAGTAATCAGCTATACACAAACCACACAATAGTCTCAGATTCTTCCAAAGTGTACAAAAAAATTTTCATGCAGCTAGGAACTCCTGAAAATGTTACTTTAGGATTTGTTTGGCCTTTATTAGCAATCTCATCTAGTCTGCAGGTGAAAATATTGTTTGTGGTAGTAAAATGGAAAGAAAATAGACCACCTAGAACTGTACACTGTCATCTTGTGCACATGAAAAATAAATTGACAGCATTGGACCTAGTGTCTTGGAAAATGTTGGAAAGAATTTCAAAGTTTGCAGGAGGGAAAAAAAAGGAAAATTAATTATAAGTGTATCTTAGTGTGGTTTATGTTTTTTATTTGGAATGTCAGCACATAACTTACAGAGATTATAGATGTGTCATCTGATGACTATATAAGCATGAGAGTAATTTTTCCTGCAACCCTCCTTGTGTCATTCATTGTTTGCACTGATAAACAGAGCTAAGCATTCACTTCTATCTCTTTCTCAGTTTTTCTGACTAAAGATATTCAGAATTCTGTTCATTTGGTCCACCTTTTAAAATCTCTCCTGAGACTCTTGTGCATTTTTGCTGTTTTGTAAACCTCTGCCATAGATTTTGATCTCAGTAGAGTGCCTCAGGCTGGTTCTGGTATCTGCCAAGAATGCTGCTGAAGCCACACCATGTGCCAGAATCTAGGATCTTGGTTGTTCAATACTTTTATACGAGCTAAAAAGAAAGCTGTTTTCCAATAGACTTATTAAAGTGTGCATCTCGTTCTTCTTGTTTTGTATGTAGTAACAAGGCAAAATGTCTGTTCTAAATATTCTTTCTTATATCTGACAGATCAGAGAAGAATGTCTGAGATTACAGGGTACTTAATAAAAATGAGACTGGGAGACCTTGATCGAGTCAAGTCAAAAGAGAGCAAAGAAGTAAGATTTGTCCACACCATTGTGATGTGGTGTTTGCAGAGTTGAAGTGAGCCTTAATAACAAAGATATGTAACACAAATGGAAATACCATCTCTTCAATGCTTAAGCTAAAGAACAGAATTTCATCAATCTTCATTTTGTTCCAAGCATGATTTTGGGGAGGGAAAATTAGTTTAAAATAATATTTAAAGTTCACTGCCTTAAAAATTAGGCATGGAAAATAAGATGGGTTTAAAAGGTTTCTGTACTGGATTGTGATAACGAAACAAAGTATGCCATGGGTTCTGCTAAATATTAGTGATTTTTATGAAAAGTCACAAATTAAATTGGAATAATGTCAAAATGTGTGGGTTTTCTTTGTGTTTTTTTTTTTTTTACTGGATTCCAGTATGCAGGAGGCATTTATTCTAGGCTTGAAGCTCAGATCAAGGCTTCGGCACAGGTCAGTGCACGACAAAACAATGTGGACAAGAATGCCAGGTAAGATTTTTAAAATAAAAGGAAAAAGCAGAATGTGGATTTGGGGGATGGGTGGGTTTTGGTTAAAAGATATAACAAAACCCAACCATGCATCATTTCATACGCTGTTTTGCATCAGCATCCCTTCCAGCAGGTTGACCAGATATGATGTGAAAGCTTCATTTGTCAAATTAAACTAGAGCTAAGAGAATGAAACTCTTGTTTCCGTGTTGGAAGAACTGCTTTACAGTTTCCATGTGAGAACGCTGGCTGCTGCCCCAATATAATGTGGGGGTCAATCTCTTCTCCCATGTAACAAGCAAAAGGACAAGAGGAAACAGCCTCAAGTTGTGGCAGGGGAGGTTTAGGTTGGATATTAAGAAAATTATCTTCACCAAAAGGGTTGTAAAGCCCTAGAACAGGCTGCCCAAAGCAGTGGTGGAGTCGTCATCTCTGGAAGGATTTAATAGACATGTAGATGTGGTGTGAGGGATGTGGTTTAGTGGTAGACTTGACAGTCCTGGGTCAACAGTTGGACTTGATGATCTTTAAAGGTCTTTTCCAGCCTAAGTGGTTCTATAATTTTCTGTGAAAATATCAATAACTGAAAGAGTGTTAGCCAAGATTCTTCAGCCTATTCTTTGTCCTCTTTCCAAAAACAAAACAAAACAAAAAACTAGGTAAAAAAAAAAAGAGAAACTGGCACACCGTATGCAGTTGTAGAGCTTAGAACTGGTCATAACTTGGCTAGCAGGTGAGCCTCTTGAGCTGAAGCTTATGGTGGAGTTGCTGACCAACTCTTGAGGGGTGGGCTGGAAACTTCAAATCTGTTGTCAGGGGAATTCCTCACAGGTCTTATTTCTTTCCCCAAAAAATGCATGTGGCTTTCTTCCTGTAGATTTAGTGATTTCATAAGAAGATACTTGACATCTCGGTTCTTTCAGCTGCGTACCTTCGGGTGACTGTTTAGTTGGTGGGTACATGTGTTGTGGCAGAAAAGCAACTTTCTCAATGATAAAGACCTTTTAACATGAAAGCAATTTCAAACAAATACTGTACTGGAGAGCTGACTGGACAACACTTTAAGCTTCTAGCAATAATAATGTACCTATCCTTCTTATGTGTTCTTAATCCAGGTCAAAATCCCGTTTCGGTCAAGGTCGACCAACATAAGGACTCATGAAAAAACTTTAGCCAGAGTTCATTACTGCTTCCTAAAACCGTGCTGCGCTCTGATGGACGGAGAATGCACATCTCTGAAAGCTTTCCAGTAACTTATTTATTACTTTAAGCTGTGCAAAATTTTTTTTGTGTGATAATGCAAATCCATTAAGGTCTGTACTTATTTTAATTGTAAATATACTATTTCTTAAATTTAAATGTAATTGCTTTTTTTAGGCTATTGTGTTAAGTTGCATAGAAAATATTTTCTAAATCTACAAAGTTAAATTATTGGACTAACTTTATTTATGGGGAAGATGAAAATATGCCTTTTAGTGTACTAGAAATACCGAAAAGGAAAAAACAAGACTACTGAATTCTGACTACAGCATTAACACAAGTTGGCTGTTGTATTTATACTGTGTAGTATCGAATGGTACATTTTAGGTCAGTCTGCTGGAGATTTGCATTTAAGGTCTGTGACAATACCTGTGACTTAGACTAGTTTAAGCAAAACTTTAATGCAGTTCTGAGGCTTCCTTCTGTATATCACGCAACTCCTGTTCATGTGCAGGTGGGTAGCAGGTAGAGACTAGACCTCCAAAGATGATATAAATACCATGATGATGCGCTATTGCATCTCGCACGGGAAACGCTTGCTTTACTCGTATGTGAAATTAATCCTCATTCCCATTCTGTACCTGACTCCTCTTGCACAACACAGTGTTCTGTTCCCTCTTAGTATCCACACCTTAGCACACAAAGCAGTTCTCTGATGCTACGCTGCTAAATTTCCAAGCAGATATGCTATTAATTCTGCATCTTTCAATGGAGAAGTATTGTTATGAAGATTTGTGCATGTAGATCTTTTGAGTCTAGTTACTTTCTGAAACCTGCCTGAATAATACTGAAGTCAGATGCACTTTCAAGTTGTACATTTGGAGCAATAGAATGCAAGTTTATGTACATGTAAAATTCAGGGCTACCAAAATGAAATAACTTGCCTTGAAAATGTTGTATATTAGCAAAGAAAATGGCAATAATGGCAATAATAATAGCTGAATTCAAGTAAACACATTCTGACTTTTTTGAAACAGGTAGAAAGAGGGCTCAGGGAAAGCTTGTTCCAGGCCACAGCAGGACAATAAATTGTGAGTTTGGAATTAAGTCAGTGACATCCTGGATGGGAGGGTGGGCTGGGATAAGGAGAGGGAGGTTGTTGTTTAAATGCACTCTTCTCTCCCTACAGGCTTTTTTTGTTTGTCTTGTTTTGTGAAGATTTTCAGTAGGTATTAGACAAGGATAGCAATACTTGAAAATACTGCTTTCAAGGTGGGAGGCTTTTATTGAAACAATTAAAAAGTCATGTTGTTTACTGTGTGTTTCATCCAATGCAAGTTCAGAGCCCAATGAAATCAACAGGCAAAACTGTGGATTTCAATGGCTTTGGTTTAGGGCAGGAGTGGTAACTTTGCAGGAGTGCTTTAATCTGTATCAAATAAGTAAGGTTTTATTAATGCCTGTCTGCAAGTATTAATGCAGTTTTAAGCACTTAAACATTGGAAAACTAATCTTTGTTTATTTAAAGAGGAAGTACTATAAAACCCACCGGGTATGAAAATGCAATAGAATAAGTGTTTAGCTACAGTTTTGACTTCTGATAGAGGATTGTTCCAAATCTGCACGGTAAACTTTGCTATTAAAGTTGCAGGCTGCATGTATGTGTGTTTAGTTTTTATAGAACTACTGACTAGAAGAGAAAGGAAAACTCTGCTGGTTTTGCTCTGTGGGGAAGTGCCAGTTCTATGTGCCAGTATTGTTGAACATAAAAATAACATACCTGATGTGCCGTCTTATCTTTTTTGCCCCTTGCCAACCACCTTGAATTTTTATTTTGTATTAATTTTGAAAATTTGTCTTGGTTTAATGGAAATAAATGTTATTGATTTAACAAGTGTGTGAGTTTTTTATGGATACTTGTAAATACTAATTAAGTGTGAATGTGTTATGTTCTCAGTCATTCATGTGGATTTGTGATTAAATTGCAGCTTCATGGTACAGGCTTTGTCTGTCAAGAACAGAATCTTGTTGAATGCAGACCTACTACAAATCTATGAGAATGTAAAAGAATTTTTAACTGCATTGAGTTTAGAAGCTGGATTAAAAGTTCATGAGTGAGCTGCTCTACAAAGGACCCACGTATGCAAAATGTCAAACTAAGCTATGTTTAAAAACATGCTTAACTTTGTCTTCCACTGCCTTAGCGCTGATCATACCATAAAAAGTCTCTTAAGTCTATGAATAGGATTAGTTTCCATGATTCTGTTTCTAGAAATTGCTGTATGGATGTCCTGTAGATGTGCAGTTGGTACGCTGGGAAGGTTATAGGGTAAGTCCTGCTGTCACTTGTGTGTTTAACTTGCTGCACGCTGGAGTTGTACCTGTTTTCTCCCGAAATCTTGGAGAAAGGGGCAGTATTTTAAATTCAGTAATGGCTCCGAGAGACAAAGATGACGTGTTAGGGGAAATGTGTACATATGGTTGCCCCAGTCTGTAAATATGGAACTATGGTTACCACGGGTATATTCAATGAACTGAGAGGACACAGAAGGGAGCTGATTTTTAAAAAACATTGTTTCCTGTTCTTGTTGAGAGTATGGACATACTATATAATGTGGGGAAACAGCTCCTGTGCATCAGATTCTTGCTTGAACAATTATGTGAAGTTCTCTGCTTCTGTTTAGGTACTTCCCTCTCAACTCTAGGCAAATGTAAAACCTGAAGTTGTTTTTGACATCCAAGAGAGCAGTATACATAGACAGGTACTGAAGACATTCCTCCTGCAGCTGTTCTTGGTGAAAACTAACCGCTGTGAACTGTACCACTGTGTTCTGAGGTTTTTTTCTCAATAATTAGGAAGTAAAGAAGACTGCATTCATGTTAAATTTATCTTACTGCAGGAATAGATTCACTGTTGGATCCCCTGTTGGCTATATCTATAAATAAAACCAGCCAAAGGCTGTTCTGGGTTTGAGGCCAAGTGACAGCACAGCATGGCTGTGTCCCTGAGGTTACTGTCTTGTCCTGTCTTTGAGCATAGTGATGGTGGAGGTGACTGAACCATCAGCCAGTCTGAAGGCTACAGCAGTTGGCAAAGTCACACAGGACTGCCTGAGCATCACTACTGTGGGAATCACAAGGACTTTGAATACTAATTGGATAGGTGCTGCTGCAAGTGGGCAGTATCCTCAGTTTGGGGAGGACTATACACACACAGCCCTTAGATGCCTGTGGCTTGTCAGTCTGCTGTGGGAGAAGTGTGTGTCCTGCTGTTTTCTGTCATGCCCTGTGAGCTTAGCAAGCAATGCTGTCCTTGGTGACATAGCTGGATGATGGGCTGATGTTTTCTGGTGTTCAGTGTCAGCTGGAAAAACAAAACAAAACTGTTTCCCTCACCCTTCCAGGTTGTATTCCTGACTGTTCTATAGCTTGTTTGGTGTTACAAATCATCTCGCCTTAAATTCATGTCTCCACCCTCCTCTTTCCCTGTGTGCTAAGTGTTGAAAACAAATGAACTTCATCTGAACCCTGTTCTGGGCCTGATTCGATTATGAGAGGCAGGTGGCAATGGCTGGGACTGTCACGGTGCTTCTCTTTGTCTGGGCTTGGAGAGCAGATCCCTGAGAACAACCACGAAGCAGAAAGGCAGAATCACGTGTGGCAGCCTTGGACCAGGACCCTCACATCATAAACAGTTTATAAAGAGTGGGTAACAGTGTTGTGCTAGTGTCCAAACAGCAGTTTTCATTCTACACCTGCTTGAAGGTGACTGTTAACTCCATTTTGCACTGAGTTTGTGTACACTAATGGCCCACCTTCTTCAGCTGTCTCCTCATAGATAATAAGTGAGAACTTTCCAGAGTTTTATCTTGTAAGGTCTTATGGCACTTCTCATCACTGAGCCTCCCACTCTGTGGGATGCCATTTGCTAACAGAGATCCCAGAAAATATTGAAGCTGTTTTGTCTTCGCTCTGATTTGGAATATCCAAAAGTAGATCTGCAGTAGTTGATTAAGATTCCAGCATATAAATATTTCCAGTAGTTGAGAGGATTGGTTGCTAGAACTCTTGGGTACAATTAGCAGCTTGTGTAGCCTCTGGCTTAGCGATGATAGCACAAAGGTATGTGGTTCTATTCAGTGAACAAAATCAGGAAACTTCTCTTATTTTCTTCACAGGAGGCATTTTGTGCACAGACCTGTCTTCTATATTTTGCCACACAAACTTGCTAAGGCCTGGCCCTCTTGAATGCAGGGAACTATCAGGCAGGGGAGGAAAAATAACTGCCAGAGATTGACTCCAATAACACCACTGAATGCATAATCATGGCTGGGACATGGTGACCTTTGTTTAAAGAGATGGTGCCCGTGATTCAACCTCTTAATACATTTTTTTAATTGCTTCTGCTTAAATTGCTCCAGCATTTCCATTTCAATTATTTAAAACTAGGAAAGCACAATGACAATTTTATGTTTAGTCATTATAAGCAACTTTATTATGTTTTACATTTTGATTCAAAGTCCAGTAATTACTGTAGTATCTATGGTGACAAAACATGGTAGCACAAGCATGAAAACACCTTGGTGTGGCAGCATTTTCCTTACTGTGTAATCAGTTGCTCCCTTGAATTAAAGGTGTATTTACCTCCAAGTGATTGGAACAAGCTGCATGATTAGCTGTATTATTTGTAGTCTTTGAAAGTTCTCTGCAAGCTTTTAGTGTCCTTTTAAAAAAAAAAACTTTTTTTTTTTTTGAGAAAACTACTGAAGTAAGATATTTTAACTGCCTGCTAAACCTATTTTGAATGTATACCCTCTGTAAAATACTAGGTGCCCTTGAGAGGTGCCTGCCTTTGTTGTATCAAATAGTAACTACAGTTTTCACAGCAGGAATTCTGTGCTTATTCATTGTGGGACAGAGTTATGAGAAGATGTTCTGCCGTTGTTACGAGGGGCAATGCTGGTCCCTTTGCCTTTTGACACCCCATTTAGTTTTCTTTCCCGGGGGGTATGTAGGTTTTTTCTAATATTGGTCAGGACATCTTGCTAATTTATTTATTCTCATCTTTATGTTCAATATTAAAATAAATATAGGCTTTCATTTTTGCACTGTAGTACAAAACGTGGTATTTCCTTGTTGGTTGATTTTTATTGCCCAAAAGGGACTTTGATCTCACCATCTGAAAATGATAAGCGTGTTACGTAGTTTGTGCATCGCTCTTAAAGGCTTATTCCAGACTTTTGCCTGTTCTCACTGAAACGTTTGTCGAGATAACAGCTAACTTCTGATATGGCAAATGAAATGATTCTTTACCAGTATTACATATGAGAAATGACCATCTGGTTTTGCCTTCAGTGGGATACTTTTTTTCGGCAGTTCTCATGGTGCTTCCTAGATCTTTGGTTTTCGCTTTGATCGGCTGGGCTACATTCATCAGTCTCGATGCACAAAGTAAGTAGCATTATTTTTATACATGCTGGAGTATGTTCCTGCTTTTATTGAAATTGAACAAAATTAGATTTATTAAATTAATAGAAACCACAATCCTAGAAGTTTGAAATACATTGATCTACAACAAAATCTAAACAAGCATTCTTCTTGGTGCCTGGCGAAGCAGTCTGTGGATTTTCAGAGGCTCTGTTATCACAAGCTGAAAACCACTGCTCTTGTATGAACAGTGGGTTTTTACAAGGTCTCTGAACTGTTTTGGGGTTTGGTTATTTTATATCTGCAGCAGACATTAAACGGAATATCTAGGTTGAAACTTAGTGTAAGAATGTATAGTATTGAAGTTGGGACCAGTTGAATTCCTTGCTGCTGTTATTTTGCTAAGTTAGATTGAAGCAGTTACCATTTCTACATCTGATAATTGTTGTAGAGGTGAAGACTCCATTAAAAGCTCTCTTCAGTATATTGAGGAGAGGGCTTCCAGAAAGTGAAAACCGTGCCACCTGTTAGCTGAATCTGGGAGTAGAAACAGTGTCTGTGTGCCTAAACTTGAAGCCTTAATGTGATTTTGGTCCTTCAGCCTTCCTAAAGAACCTTCACAAAAATGAAAATGCTCATTCCTTTCCTTTGTTTCTGATAGCTCCATAGGATCCCCACAAAATGGCTGAGGGAAGATTTTTCTTTGTGAAAAAAGCAACAGGAGTTTAAATTTAATATTACTAAATTTTCTTTATTCGATTGTGGTGTAACATTCCAACCAGTTCCAAGCTTCTCTTTTTTTGTCCTTTTTCAGTAGTCCCTGCTTTCCAAAGTAGGCTTTTGAATACTCGGAGGTGGGAGGCAGCAAATTAGACCCATAACGAGCAGCTGCTGGCTGTGGAAACATTCTCTAGGGGTTTGTTCAGTTACTCGTGTAGAATTCTGTCCACTGCTCACTTAAAAATGGAATTCTATGGAGTGGACCGTATCTGGAGGCGTCTGCCTAGCCAGGCAAAAATAGCCCACTGCTTCTTTTACTAGCTATCACTTTGTGTATATGGTAAGGATGGCAAGGAGAAGAGTGGGGACACTTTGCATTGGTGCAAACCCACCTAAGACCACAAAAGTTGTGCAGGTATCCGTAATAGCATAGATTGCATGATGGCAGTTTTGCTGTGTAATTCTGGTGAGGGAAGAAGTTAAAAAAATATAAATGTAATGGATTTCTCTATATAGTTTGCACTGTCACTTTGTACCACACAGAGAAAATGTAGAGAGGTCACTGAGATATTATAAAATAAGCAAGTATTAAAGACACTTCTCAGGAAAAATCTATACTTCAAAAGTACCAACTTCTATAAAAGTTTAAGGAGAATAAATTTCAGGTAAATCTCTCAACATGCCTTTACCCTAAGCTCTTGGAATCTTGCTAACGTTTCAGTGGTGAATAGCTTTGCGTTTACAGTTTTCTTGGGAGTAGAAAACATTTACAAGTTCAGGGTACAAAAGTAGTTTTGGTTATGACTTCCACAAATGTTTCAACAGTAAATTAATATGCAGTGGTTCATTATTGTCAGGCAATAAAGCCCAAGTTTCAGTCTGATCAGGGTACAAAGTCAGGATGATGCTGGAATTAGATATTTTCACATGCTTTTTTACAAGCTGATTTTTAGGTTGTCAAGTCCTTCATTGTAGATTTTTTGGGGGCAAGGATGGATTGGGTCTAAGACACCAATGTTTACCTACTGCCTGTAATGTTATAGGGGTTTAAACTCTGAAAATTATATCAAGGTGCCACCATGATAAATATCTTTCAGCTTAATTTGAATGTGTGTCATTTATACATGACATTTCCTTTTCTTTTTAGAAACTACAAGTATAAACTGTGACATAACACCCAACCCACTCACACTGTCAAGGTTTTTGGATGAATATACAGGTAAAATCATGATTCTATCCTAGAATTGTCTGAATTTCTCCTTAATGCACATAGTACTTTAATGCCTCACATAGTTGATTTTATAACAAATCTGGTTTTTTAATTGATTTACAGTAGTTTTCATGGCTGGATGCAGCAGCTGCCTACGTGGCATACAGCTTAGTAGAATAAATAAATATAAAAACCGAAGTTCCCTGATCCAAGGATTTCACTGTCTGAATAGACAGAACAAGCAGAGGGAAAGGAAACAAGTACAGAAAAATCAGAGTTCACAGTTCACCTTATCCAGTCAGCCCACAAGAGCTGATCTCTTCCTTCCTACATCAGAAGGAAGCTCTGCCACCATAACCGTGCTCTGCTTCAGACTGGAGCCTCTCTGCAAGCCAATTTTTTGTTTTGTCGGGGCAGTAGGGAGAGGAACTGGGGTACAGAGGAAGGCTTTCAGTACAGGGGATTCCAGGATCAATACTGGCCACTCGATGCATTTGTTTTCTGTTCTGGTTTTCTATGTTAGTGTAGCACACTGTATTGTTCTGAGGATTAGTTAATTTGTGCAACCTGACAGGGTTAACAAAAATTTATGCCCACATTTTCTATGCTTCCTTAGCCTATCTGATCAAGTGTGACTGTGCCTTGGAGACAAAATCTCACACTAGGGGAAGTACAGTGACTTCAGCAGGGCACAGTGCAGAAGAGGAGTAGACAGTACATTGAATTTTTTTTCTCTCTCTCTTTTTTTTTTTTTTTGTTTTTTGTATTTACATTACAAATGCAGTGCAGAGGATAACTCCATTCTCCTTTCCTCCCACTGCTGACCAGAGAGGTTACAGTTGTTAGCTAAAGGTTAGGGCTGTTGTCTGTGACTACATTGTCTGTTAAAGGCATTCCCGCAGTCAGGATTTGATTTTTTTCTTTTTTTTTTTTTAATGGATATACAGTGGTCTCACAAGGCAAAATGTTAGGTTATGGCCAAAGTGTACCCTTCATGATATGTCATAACCCTTAAGGTCTCTTGTGCCAGGCCCATGCTGACAGTCCACAGGCAATCTTCATTGCTTCTGGCTTTCAGCAAGATAAAGAAAACAAGTATGATAAAGAGCTATGGTTTTATCCACTATTGAAATAGTTCTTTCAAAGCTGTAAGAGCACAGCTGTTGTGTCTGACTCTTGCATTGAGATAGAAAGGGAGAGATTTACCTTCAACCCTGATTCCTCTCCAGTTCATTTTTAAGCAGATAGCAACAAGCCTGGCCCTTTGTGTGTGTCATATTTATGAGTGTACCTGCTGACATACCTGCAATGAATAAGCAAGAGGAACAAACAGCTTCAGTTTTTCCCAGCACTTTGTTTTTGTTAGACTCTTTCTGCTGGACAGAATACTATTTCCTAGGCAGCTGTTTGACACTTCTTGTCTGACTGTATCCAGCTCTGAATGGAGGATTAAACAGGACAAAGATAGATTTTTGTTTTCCTAGAAAGTTTTCTTCCAGTAGCTTCAACACTGCACATGGTAGTGTGATACCACACAATGCTGTGACCCTCAGCTCAGCACAGCCCAGCTGTTCTGTGCTAACTACCATCTGTCTGGACTTTCTCCTTTCATGCAATTATAGTGCAGTGTCTTTGGGCTGGTAGCTGACAGCATTCCAGACACTCCCTGCTCTGTTGCCTTCCTTTAGGCACTTACAGACTTGTGGCCTTGATCTCTACGTGGAGATGAGAGATGGGACTGTTACAGCCTAAATTAGTTGTTCTGGAATATAAAACTGGTGGAGTAGGAAAGAAATACAGCTAACAGTTTACCCTTAAGAGCATGGAAAATATTTGGCATGTTCTGGAAAGACTTTGGAGAGGAGAGGAGATTATGGGTTTGCAATCCAGATAATATGTTCCACAAGAAGAGAAATACCACTTCATAAACACAAATATCTTGATAGTATGAATAAGGCAACTATTTAATAAAATTGCCATTAGCACCACGGGGTGGTTTAAAAGGATACACTTCAAATGCATGTTCAAACACAGATTTGTTCTTCAAACACACAAAACAAAGATTTGATGTTTAACTAAGCAAGTAATATAGTCATTATTGAAATGATAGTGAGTCTAATATGAATTATGATAATTACAAATAACAAGTTTTAGTATTTTCCATATAGGAGTTCCTCAATGCAGGGCTGAAGAAAATCATGTTCAAATTGATTTTAAAAATTCTGGTTTTCAGTGTTCTCTACATATAGGAACAGATTAAAGGAGTGGCCATACACTTACTATTCTGTACCAAAATCAAAATTTAAACAACCACAAGCCTGCAGCAAGAGTCACACTAGATTTTACCTGCTTGATAGGTTTAACTAAGAGATATGAAATGCCCTTGTGCTTGGAAAATATTGAAACTCATCCCATGCTGCCCTGACTAGCCTCTTGCTGATTTTGATTACATTCCCTGACTTTGATTACATTTGGACTGCATTTTCACACTAAATGTGAAAAACATTCTGCAGCATAAAGCTATGAAGCTAAAAAAGCATAAAAAAATGAAGCATAAATAAAATAAAAACAAAGCATGAAGCTAAAAATGGTGGAAATTCAGGTGTAAATCTTGCCAAGCTTTTTTTATTCTAGACATACTGTTACAGAGTGTGAATACAGCAGAAAAAAGCAGGTTTGTGTGATTAATTTTTTTTAAACATATCTGTACACTTGTGCACAGTACTTAATGGGATGTAACAGATTGCATAATTTAGCTGAAAATACCAAAATAATATAAAATGTTACCAAAGGTAACCAGTAATCTAGTTGTCAATACACGAAATGAACATATGGATTTCTTGTCCATAAAGCAATTTAATTTGTTGCACTTTGTCTTACAGGTGATATAGAATGGATTACAAATATCCCACCTGATGTAGATTTGAAATTAAAAGAATTTCTGTTCCCTGAACACTTAGACTATGTGGAGCTAGTATATAATTCTGGATCCACTAATGCAACAGTGAGGACTCGAAAGCCGCTGGATGTTGATTTTATTGAGGTATTCTTCTCACTGCATGTAAAAATCTAGATAGAAACCTTTTCTTGACAGGTGAAAACCAGTAGTACGAAGACATAAATTGTAATTGTTCATTCTCTTGCGAGAGATGTTGGTATTTCAAAGAAGTGATTCATCAGAAAGAGCAGCATAGACTTCAGTATTCACCACTCGGAAATATCTGTTAAATGTCTCCAGTTTCCTATAACTGTAAACTTCTCTGGCATCTGACAGTCAGACAGATTCTTTTCTAATTATGTATTGTCACTTGTACTGAAAGGTGTAAATAGGCAGTTATGATAGGTGTCACTTTTCTTAAAACTCGGCTCTGAGTGACATGAATTATTTCATCAAAGTGAGATTGATCAGACATAATTTGGTAGAAGGTAATTCTTATTCATGTGTGTATTTATACGAGTGCTTATCTTCAACCATGGAACCATTGGCCTCTGTTGATTGATACACAAAAGGATAGGTCCTTTTTCTGAGGCCATTGCTTCTCTGTAGGACTACCAGGAGTCTATAAAGCAATATTTATGTTTTTCTTGCCTCCTTCTGCAGAGTAACTCATGACTATCTTCTATGCAAGTACTATTTCAGAGTGGCACTGTATTTGACAGAATTGAACCATATATAGTTTAAAAACCACTGTACAATCAAGGCTTCTAATTGATGAAAATGTACTTACAACTTTTACATTCATGTTTCTCTTTTGGATATTTTCCAAAGGGTTAAAACACTTGATGCTACTTGTGCACACTCTCCTATTCTCTGTCAGTTTTCTCTCAGGGAGAACAGTCAGGTACAGGGGTGATGGGGTCTGTGTGGGTGGATACCAGTGGTAGATGAATGGCAGTCAAATGACCTTTACAATTAATAATCTGTGATGACTTTGATATGTAAGGAGTGTGTTTTGGTACAACACACCTGGGGATTCAAGTACTAGAAGCTGTTTTGTCTAATTTTGACATAAATGTTCTTTGACAGTCGTATTAGGAGCTCAGAGATTATATTATTTATTTGCTTGCTTGTTAATTTTTAGGCTGACCATCTCTTTTATGCTGTTGTTTGCCAGAGGTTTGGAACGGTAAGTGACAGACATGTTTTATCCACTGTGGGGTTTTTTTTGTCTAAGTTGAATCCATTCTTTTTTCTCAAATGTTATTTAATTTAAAGGTATGATGCAGGGAGTCAAAAGTAACTAGTAGAAAATATTTCCTTTAATGTGCCAGTTGGAATGAGCGTTTTTGTTCCCAGAAAACCTAAGGTAAATTTAAAAAAAAGTTAATTTTAAAATATTTTCACAGAGTTTCTACTCTAACAGAAATGGTAGTCTAACTCTCTCATTACAGTTTTTAGAGCTCCAGGGGTGTCTGTGAAAATCTGTTTTTATATGTTGAAGTTAAATGTTAGCAGAATGCCCCAGCTTCGCGGCTGTCATTTCTAACGTGTCTTTTGCTTCCATTACAAAGATTAACGAGGTAGAGAATGCACGGGACTTAGTCTTAGAAGACATAAATGACAATTCCCCACAATTTCGACAAAGTCACTATAGCACTTCAGTATCGGAGGTAGGTTATGGCAAATGTTCTTTTTTTTTTTTTTCTTCTGGTATTTTAAAATTACTTGTTGGGGCCCAAACTTAGGAGGTTCTAATGTGACCACACTGGTATTAGATCATTACATGTAGAAGAGTCCCATCAGAGCACATCTCCCCATGTGTGTGGAAAAGAATGGCCGGTCTGCATGTTCAGCTGGAAGCGTGGGGTGAAGAAGAAACATTCAGCTACCCAACCTGAAATGGCGATTGGAAGTAAATAGCATATGCTAAGGAGGTGGCAGAGCTTTCCTCCTGGAAATTAGGAAGGATACCAAAAGGGGCTTGTAAGTGAGCATTTGATGATCTTTTATTTCCCCTAGGTATCTGCAATAAATTTCACGGTTATAAAAGTGGAAGCTGTGGATCGTGATTTTTCACCTTTGTTCAGCCTCATTACTTACAGTCTTTGGGTGAGTGCCCTTTGTTTGTCAGAGACTGTGAACACCAGCCTACTTTTCATATGAAATATGGCCTGGGAGCTGACCTGAGTACGCTGTCTTGCACTGTGCAGTTAAGACTGCAAAGCTGCAAAAAGCTAGCATCAGAAAGACCGTTTGAAATAGGAATTTCTACTACAGGATCAGCCTAGCATACAATAAGCCTATATTTTTGTTTCTTAACATTTATGAAATGTTTTGTGGCACTCTTCAGCTACAGCTAAGGAGCTTGATGGACCCTTGTTAGAAGCAGGAGTGGAAGTTTCCCCTTTTTTTAAAGTTTGCATTTGATTTGCTGTTATTCTCCAGTCCTGCTGAGCTGTATGTGGAAGACACCTGAAGTAAGATGATATCACTAACTTCAGGTATCTGCAGTGGAGATCTTCACATTTGAGCTTGCTGCCTTTGCTCCTTTTATAGGTGATGAAGGGAAGCTGATGCCATGGTCTGCTTTAGTTCTTGACCATAGGATGAGATAAATCGGATAGAAAGTCTAATAGCGTTGATGGGACAGGCAATAGAATGTGTTGAAGAGGATCAGCGGTTTCCTTTTCAGTAGCAGTGAGAGATTCCTGTTCTTTCATGAAGAATGGTCCAAAAATAAAGGTGGTAAGAGAAAAGAAGATGTATTAATCATGTAAAATACCTTATATATTCATTTAACAGGGTCCAAACTCTGACTACTTTTATATAAGGGAAGGAGATGGAAATATCATGGTGAATAAAACATTGGATTACAACAAGATCAACCTTTTCAATTTAACAGTCCAAGCAAAGGTATGATATAAATGAAAAGAATGAGAACCATGATAGTTCTACAGTGATACTTCCTTTGTTACAATATCCCAGTCTCTACAAATTTACAATTTAGGGATCTGCCAAGCCAAAAGTTGTGTCTGCGTCTTGGCTTATACTGCAGACAAAGTAGCACATCCGTAGTGTTTGAGCTGTTGTTTAAGGCTCCCCTCAAATGCCAGCCCAAGTTTCTTTCTGTGTGTTTTTCTTTAAGTATGTATATTGTACGTATTTATTCTATGCTATTTTAACATGTAGTCACTTATTCTTTCTGGTGGATCTATCCTATTTTTGCTGCATCTTACCACCTGCAGTCTTTTTATGTGTCTTTTTTTGACATTTGAATAAATATTTGCTTTCAATTCCTTCTAGAACTACAAAGAAGTAATTTTGCCCCATTTATTGTGGTATTTAGCAAATAGCGCAGCTGCAGCAAACGTACTGTTACTACATTCTGTGTGGTGTTACTGTGTAATTAATGACTACGAATAATTACCTTTTGATATTGTTATTCCTAGAACAGCATTTCTAGAAATGGAAAAATCTGGCAGGGTGAGAGTTCTTAAAATGCTTAGATGCTACAACGCACATGTAACAATATGCTGCTGTATTTTCCACTGAGAAAAGACTCCTTCATTACAGTGTTTTTTATTTTCTTCCTTCTTTTGGAATGCAGGAAAAAATGGGTAACAACAGTGGTACTGCATTGTTGCTAATTCATGTACAAGATTATGATACATTGAACCCCTATTTCACTCAATCAGTGTACAATGGAAGAATCAGTGAAAACCAGGTAAAAGCTTTGTTATTGAATGCTGCCAATGCAAATAGGTTGTTCCTGTCCACAGTGCTTTTCTTTCAAGGATTCATCATCACTGAGCAGCACAAGATGCAAGGCTGCTTTGTTTTGTGCTAACTGGTGAATTAAAGTTAAAACAGTTAATTATCATTCTCTTGATGTTAACATATTTTAAACCATAAATACTTGTGTTGTTATACCTTTGGTGTCCTTTTGTTGCAGTTCATCTTTAATTGTCTGAAAGGAATAATTTTAGAACTTTTAAGATGTTTTTATCTTTTAAATAAATTATTATTTTTATTAGGGCTGCAGTGTAGACTTGCATATTGTTTTGCAGGAGAGAAATGGAGCTGAATTATTCAATGTTCTTAACAGGAATTCTGTCAGTGACTACTGCTTCATAGTCTGGTGTTTCTCAAACTCAGTGTATCCATCAAGTATCTTGGTCATCATTTTCCTCCTTAAAGCGTGTATGGCAGAGATATTTTTTGTGGATTCCAGTGATTATATACATGTTTCTTGTTTCTTGAATCAAAACTGTACCTTACTTAATGAACTAATTTATATGTATTTTTCTCAAGTTAATCAAGTTAATACATGTGTTCTAGTTGGGTCCTGTGGCTATTCTCCCAGAGAAGATATTGGCTAAAGATGGAGACACAGGTATAAATGAAAAAGTACTTTACAGTATCAAACTAGGTAAGACCCTTTATTTTCTTCTAGACAGTCACACAGTAATTTGATGTCTGTATTACTGAAGAGAATGATTGAGGAAGTGCAGTGTACATTCAAATGTCTTAACTGCCTACTTGTTCACTACAGTTGCTGCTGCACAAGCTAAATCAGCCTAATTTCAGTCATTATAGAAGGGTCCAACTATTTTTAAAATGTTTAGAAGCATGGGCAATGAACAGGGGAAAATGAGGGCTATACCAGCCAGTAAGTCACCTTTGGGAACTCAAGGTACTGCATCAGGGGCCCAGATCAAATGCCTGTATGCAAGTGCTTGCAGCATGGACAGTAAACAAGAGCAGCTGGAGATGCTTGCGTGTCCACAGTGCTATGATCTGATCAGCATCATGGAGACAAGGTGGAATGACTCCTGTGATTGGAGTGTTGGATTAGAAGGCTATAAACTCTTCCGGAAGGACAGGCAGGGGAGATGAGGAGGGGGTGTTGCCCTCTTTGTCAATGAATAGATACTATGCATGGAGCTCTACCTGGGGAGTGATGATGAAGAGACTGAGTGCCTATGTGCCAGGGTGACAGGAAGGGAAGGAGACATTACAGTGGGGGTCTGCTACAGACCGCCTGGCCAGGAGGACCAGGTGGATGAGGCCCTTCACAGACAGATAGGAGCTGTCGCTCATTCACAAGCCCTAGTCCTCATGGGGGACTTTAACCACCCCAACATCAGTTGGAGAGACAACACAGCAGGGCATAAGCAATCCAGAAGATTCCTGGAATGCATTGATGATAACTTCCTCCTCCAAGCGATAGAGGTACCACAAGGAGAGATGCCATGCTAGTCCTTGTTCTTACCAATAGGGAGGGACTGGTGGGCAATGTTAAGCTCATGGGCAGCCTTGGCCGCAGTGACCATGAGATGGTGGAATTTAAGATCCTAAGGGCAGTGAAGAAGGAGGAGCTCAGCAAGCTTGAAACCCTCGACTTCAAAAGAGCCAGCTTTGGCCTCTTCAGGAACCTCCTTGGTGGTGTACCATGGGACAAAGCCCTGGAGGGATTGGGAGCCCAAGAAAGCTGGTTGACTTTCAGGGATCATGTCATCTAAGTTCAAAGGCACTGCATCCCTAAAAAGAAGAAATCGGGCAAAGATTCCAGGAAGCCTATATGGATGAACAAGGAACTCCTGGCTGAAATCAAACACCAAAGGGGAATCCACAAAGGGTGGAAGCAAGGACAGGTGACCCAGGATGACTACAAGGAGATTGTTTGAGAAACCAGGTTAGAAAAGCTAAAGCCCTGATGGAGTCAAAGCTGGCCAGGGACATTAAAAATAACAGGAAAGGATTCTACAGGTATGCCAGAGAAAAAAAGACAAATGAGAGAATGTGGGGCCTTTCCAAAGGGATACAGGTGACCTGGGTACTGAGGATGTGGAGAAGGCTGAATGATACTCAATGATTTTTTTGCTTCAGTCTTCACTGGTAATCACTTGAGCCGCACCACCCGAGTCACAGAGGGCATTGGCTGGTTCTGGGAGAATGAAGAATCACCCAGGGTAGGAGCAGATCAGGTCTGTGAACACCTAGAGAACCTGACAGTGCACAAGTCCATGGGACTTGATGAGATACATCCACATATCCTGAAGGAACAGGTGGCTGAAGTTGCTAGGCCACTAGCTGTCGTATTTGAGAAGTCATGGCAGTCTGGCAGTCTGACAAAGTTCTCACAGATTGGAAAAGGGGAAACATAACTCCCATTTTTAAAAAGGGAAGCAAAGAAAGCATGGGGAACTACGGAGCAGCAAGCCTCACCCTTGTGCCAGATAAAATCATGGAGCAGATCCTCCTAGTATCTGTACTAAGGCACATGAAAAATAGTGAGGTGAACAGTGACAGCCAACATGGCTCCACTAAGGGCAAATTGTGCCTGACTAATTTGGTGGCCTTCTATGACAGAGTTACAACTCTGGTTGATGTGGGAAGAGCAACTGACATAATCTACCTTGACTTCTGCAAAGCATCTGACTGTGTCCCACATGACACCCTTGTCTCTAAGATGGAGAGACAAGGACTTGATGCATGGACCCACCTGGTGGATAAGGAGCTGGCTAGAAGGTTGCACTCGAAGAGTTGTGATCAATGGCTTGATGTCCAGGTGGACACCAGTGACAAGTGGACTTCCTCAGGGATCTGTTCTGAGTCCAGTCTGTACAATATCTGTGTTAGTGACATGGACAGTTTCATTGAGTGCATTCTCAGCAAGTCTGCCAATGACACCAAGTTGTATGGTGCAGTGGACTCACTTCAGGGAAGGGATGTCAGCCAGAGAGACCTTGACAGGCTTGAGAAATGGGCCAATGCAAACTGCATGAAGTTCAACAAGTCAAGGTGCAAGGTCCTGCATCTGGGCTGGGACAATCCCAGGCACAATTACAGACTGGGTACAGGGTGGGTTGAGAGTAGCCCTGAAGAGAAGGACTTGGGCGTGTTGATTGACGAGAAGCTCAACATGAGCTGGCAGTGAGCTCATGCAGCTCAGAAGGCCAACCGTATCCTAGGATGCATCAAGAGGTGTGTGGTCAGCAGATCAAGAGAGGTGATTTTCCCCCTTTACTCTGCTCTTGTGAGACCCCACCTCAAATACTGTGTCCAGTTCTGGTGTCCCCACCATAAGAGGGACATAGATCTGTTGGAACAAGTCCAGAGGAGAGCCACAAAGATGATCCAGAGGCTGGGGCACCTCTGCTATGAGGATAGGCTGAGAGAGCTGGGATTGTTCAGCCTGGGGAAAAGAAGACTCTAAGGGGACCTTATAACTGCCTTCCAATACCTGAAGGGATCCTACAGAAAAGCTGGAGAGGGACTCTTCACAAGAGTGTCCAGCAATAGGACAAGGGGAAATGGTTTTAAACTGAGGGAAAATAGATTTAGATTCGATCTTAGGAAAAAGTTCTTCAGTACAAGGGTGGTGAGACTCTGGAATAGATTGTCCAGAGGGGTTGTGGATGCCCCCTCCCTGGAGGTGTTCAAGACCAGGTTGGATGAGGCCTTGAGCAACCTAGTCTAGTTGAGAAGCGTCCTTGCTTGTGGCAGGGAGGTTGGATTAGATGATCTCTAAGGTCCCTTCCAGTCTAAGCTATTCTAAGATTCTAAACCTCCCTCCAAGAAAGTATTCCTGATGCAAACTCTAAGTCAGTTTAGAGGCTTCCATTTGATAAGGGATTTCCATTCAGGACCAACTAGACTCCATCAGGAGCTTTTCCTCCTCCTGATAGAATTGCTAAAAGCTTGTGAGATGCTTAATTTGGAACATTTGAAGGGGGAGTGAATTTCCTAAGAATTGTTTTGCAGAGTGATTGAAAAAAAAGCCTTTTATCTGGAATGTCTTTTCATTTTTGCTATGGATGAGAAGATAAGAGTCATAAAAAGGACAGATGAGACTTACTGTTCTGGTTCATTCTCGCTAACTCATTGCAACTTGATGCTTTTCAGTGAATCCCCCGGACTATAGCGACACCTTTTTAATCAATGCAGACACTGGAGTGTTGGAAGTAAAGACTGCAGTTGACAGAGAAGAATGTCCACGTCTTGTTGTGAGCATTCAGGTAATGACTGTTTGAGAGTTCAGTGTGTCAATGCTCGGTCTCAATTTCCTAAAATCACACGTGAATCCATGTTGCTGATAATAGTATTTCTCATAGTAATGTTAAAGGGCAGTGGGTATCAAAGCCATCTAAACTACAAAAAGAAAGGAAAACGTCATTGAATATACGCAGTCATGTCCTTGGGTTAAACTTGAACGGCTCGGTTATCAGGGTATGGAATTTACAGCTGCAAACTCTGTTTTCCAGGCAATTCAGCAAGACAATATTTTCAAAAGTGCTGATGCCGTAGTTCTGGTTACTGTTGAAGATGTGAATGACAGACCTCCAGAATTTTCACAGTCAAGTTACAATGTCTCCATTCTAGAAAATTTCCCAAATGGGATGGAAGTTCTTCGAGTCACAGCTGTTGACAAAGATGAGGTAAAATGACTGTGTCATTATGGTTGCTACAAATACTGCACTTCTGAAATATAAAATGCATTTGCATTATACAGGTATAGTGAATAGTACTACGGATTTATGTTTTGTTGGGTTTTTTTTTCCTGACTACCTAAATACGTTTAAACAAAGCATACTTAATTTCACTTCTTGAAGGGGTAGAGTACTACAGCCAAAACTGTTGCTGAAACATTTCTGGTTTGTGTAAGGTCCCAAACATGAAATTGCAGAAGTGCAAATGGACACAAAGCTACAAGTTGCCTTCAACCTGCATGATACGGTTCTTCCATGTTGTTTGCTGCTGTCCTTCACCTGAATGATATGAAGAAAATATCCTAAGGGGATACCTTAGTGCTTGTTGTATTTAACAAATATTGTTACTGTTTGCAGGGAGGCTTCCAGGGAACATTGATTCTCACTCCAGATGACAATACCTTCCAGCTAAGTGAAGCTGGGATCCTAACTGTGAGGAACTCCACGCAGTTAGACAGGGAGACACAACCATCTATTCAGCTACAGGTATTAAAAATAAGCCTACTCCTTTCCAAAGTAATCTGAGGCAAACAGGTGATATCTGATCTGTCCCAGCAAGAAGCTGACTCTCTGATATGGATCAGGCAGCTTATCTGAAGAATCAAACGCAGATTTTCACGTTAGAGTTGTCTAGAGGGAAATACCACTAGTGATACAGTTTACTCAGCTTGTAACTGTTGTTCATTCTTCTTATTACGTATAGAACATGCATTTGAACAAAGCAATAACATTACTGCATCATTTTTAAAGGTCACTGCTAGAGATCATTTGTCACCTTACGATGAGGTACACTCTACAATCAATATACTGTTGCTCGATGAAAATGACAACAGCCCAACTTTTAAAGGCACACCATATAAACAAGTTATTTTCATCAAAAACATGACTGCAGGAATGTCCATTCTTCAGGTACTAGAAGTACTAAGTAAAAATGATGTTTCAATGAATTGAGTGTCTGTATGAGTCCTTGCTTAAACTTGTAGCGGTCCTGTTGAACAGGGGATCTTTTCTGAATTCCTTTGAGTTCAGAAACAATCCACCTTTCATTAAAGGCTTACACTTGTTGATATTCCATAATCACTGTGTCCTGAGTGCTCTAACTGTATTGAGGTCAGATAACAAATGATAAAGGATTTTTGTTCTTGATCTTAGATGTGGTACACCATCTTGAATTCCCCAAATATAAGACAGAAAATAAGATTCATGAATTTAGTTGTTGTAAGGTGTTTAATGCAAACTGAATATTGTTAGAGTCCAGAAATTGAAATAATTGTAAACATTTTTGAAAGGCTGATGAATACTGAAGCATGGTGGATATTTTTTAGATACTATATACCTTTTTAAAGATAGTAAACCAGCTATCTAAATAAAACAGGAAATCAAGATAAAAATCACCTCAGGAGCTGAGATACATTAGGAGTCACTATCAAAAGTCATGCCCAGGTGTACTGATTTAATGGCTCCTGAACAGGCTACCTCCAGTGACTCTGGAATTACTACAAAACAAGTTTTCTGAGATACGGTCTCGGTGTCACTCACATGAGTTCCACAGGAGCAGGATTTTACTCTCAGTGCTGGCATGATATTTTGTATGCATTAAAGAGCAAACATTCTTACTGAGGTTTAACCCAGGAATCAGCTCAAGGTATAACTGAATTTTACTGTGGCTATATTTAGCTGATCTATGTATATATATATATATATAAAATTATACAGACCTATTATTTGCTATAAACGTGAAGGGGGGGAACCACAACCAATCCCTAATTATCTGCTACCTGAATGCTTTTCTCTGCAAGCTACACAATAAGCAATTCTGTATTACTTGATAAGAGCACGAGAAAGTAGAGTAACTTTTTTTTTTTTTTTTACCCACCCACAC
>WTSP01012349.1:0-15942 GCA_025331215.1 Actenoides lindsayi | reverse complement strand
TTATATTTGATTTTCCCATACAATCATATGAACTCTCTAACAGAGTTAAATTTATGCAATCACCAGTGTCTCATAGATTAAGTTATCTTTCAAGAAACTGCTGATCATATTTTTCCTTAGGATTTTTAATCCTTTTCTCTTGCTTGACTTAATGTATAAAATACATAACAGTATCTTCAGCTGAAGTCACTATAATTTACAGCTAATTTCTTTCCTCCCTGTTGTATTAACTTTACTAGGAGTGTTTACTATCATTTTTTCTGAACACCACAATTACTGTGCATGTGTATATTATATGTATATACATATTTAAAACAGTTTCTCATTTGTTTTCTGTTAACATACTGTTTTCACACACAGAATAAATCACTGTGAACTACTGCTTAGCAAAGAAAATTTTGTAAGATGCATAAAATTGCCTGAACTGACTGTTTCCTGAAACAGATTTTAAGGTCATTTCTATACAGCTAGCTGCAAACAGACATGAACTGGCCCTTCTTCAAGCCACAGCAACTGAAGCAGTGCAAATCAGGAAGTTGTGCGGTCACATTGCTGAAGTACTGAGGTGAGATTTCCTTCAAGAGCTCTTCTAGCTGTCCAAGAGAGAGATACTGATGTTAGAGAGGAATTATTTCTCCCTGACCTTCCCGGTGTTACTATCATTGATAGTATTTAAGACAGCTGCACAGCTTGCTTCAGTGATGTGAGATCATTATTAAGCTTAACACCACTAGCCTGAGAAAAAGTGTTGAAGTTGGTTTAGTTTTTTTCACCCATTTTGTGTTCTTCGCTACCTTGTTCTCTACTTTAAAAAAAAAAGCAGAAGAAAAAACAGCACATCTGTGAAGTAACCCTTCAACAACAGAATTTCTCTCTAACTAAATTAAAATCTACTCCATTCTTTGTAAAAATAATGTCAATTATCATTAAACAAACAGAGTGACAGAGGGAGTATACCTGAATGGCCTAGCAGACATTTTATCTCAGGCAGTTCTGGTGGGAAGCAGAACTGTGAGAAAGAGATTAAATGATGCTGAAAGTCACTTGTCTCCTGCGAGTAACTGATTCTGACCTCTGGGGTTTATTTGCTATGTCCAGTTACAAAATTTTATTTTAAACCTCACAAGCTCTTTTACAGAAATGGCCATAGAACATTGTACACACAGAAAATCCCAGTGGTGCCATGAATGGGCAAAACTACAGAATAATTGCTCGGTAGCTGCTGCAGGCTATGGAAAACATAGTATCAGAGACTTTGCCAAGCTGCTAAAAAAAAACCCAAAAACCAAAAGCTAACTCTGACTACATGGCTTCCCTAGCAAGATGGCTACACAACAACACAAGAGGGTCCCAGATGTTCCCAATATCACAGAAAATGTAAGATCCCAGGAAACAGATAACCTTACCCACCTGGTTACACTACAAGCTAATGGTGTGATTTTACAGAAAAGGTGGGGAAGACTGTAATAGGTCACTAGCTAACTGGAGATTACGAAAATAACTGTAATTCAAAAAAAAAAAAAAGGCATCAAATCAGCCAAAGATCTAAGAATAAATGAGATGTATTATTTATTTGGGAAATGGTGAGGATATTAATGATCAGGAATTTGGGAAAGATTTTTTAGTGTGAAAAGGGGATATCAGATGCTATGATCAGGAAGTCAGCCCTGCTCTTGATTACTGTAGTTTGGGACAGGATCATAAACCATTCCTTTTTCTGAACATGCTCATGTCAGACTTCTACAGTCAGGAAAGTTAGGCATGTTAAGGGCACATTGACAGTGCTCTTCCAAACTTCAACAGGAGGACATACAGAATGTGCCTTGAAATAATACCGGTTCTTCCTAACAACAATGGTCATGATGGATTTGAAATTCTGGAATGTGAAACAAAATATGTGAAAGAAATAAAAAAAAAACAACTATGAGAAGATTGCTGAGCCAGAGTGATTGGCAACATGCTGAAGAAAACAACAAAAGAGCAATGACTAACAAAGTAGTTAGACATTTCATAGAACACATGTAAAAGAAAAGCAGCAAAACAGAGAGAATCAAAGTTGTCTCAAAAATGATGAGCTACAGAAGATATATCTTGAAATATAGTCCTCTTAAAAACTGAGATAACTGTAGGAGTTTTTTTGTTTGTGATGCTTCCTTAGCTGAACTTATTGTTGATATAAACTTGTACTAAAATGCTTAGGCCCTTCTCGTATATGCAATACATAGTATATAGTAGGACACAAGTGGTTTTATTGTTCTACAACATTGCAACATATTCTTGAAAGGAAACTTACATGTATATTTACTGAATTAGCAACCACAAGGAGAAAAAATTAAGTAAAGAAATCAATGGCAACAGTAAAATATTCATGACTTCACAGGTTAACTAATACACAATTGAAGGTATTGTTCAGTTCTCAGCAAACAGTTCTCAGCCTCCTGGTTCCAGTTTTAAGAAAGAAATGATGTATTTATTTTTTCAAACATTCATTGGAAGGGTTATTACAGGGCCAGGTTGTTGGCAGTAAGTTACTGTTTAACTTTGATTTAATCTGAGATAGGATATTTTTTACCCCGTGGATGAGAAAGTTGCTGGCAGCATCTCTAATGTGGTTGTAGTTTCAAATATGTCATTTACTAGCACTGAAGATAGATTTTATTATTATTATTATTTTCACAGATACAATTATCACAGTGTAGATGCTATTTTCATAGATATTATGGATTAAACATTGTTAAAAATAAATAATGAAAAATATGACAGATCTGGAAATGTGAGGATAGGAAATGAATTTTTATGTTTCATTATAAGGGAAAAGATTACACTTAGCACTAAGAAAGGCAAACACGCTCCAAAGAGCAGAAAATAGCTGCCTAGGAAAAAAGAAAAATAAATAATTTCAGAAAACCAATTGCCATATCACCATTCATGTGATATATGTATCTATACAGAAAAGAACATTGAGACTATACATTTCCTTTTCTGAGATTTTGATACACCTGGCTGTTGCAGTGTATAAATCTGGACATATGTTATCCAGTGGTCATCCACTTGTACTTGTGTGCTCTATGCTGTCCAGACAAACTCTCCTGATCTTGAAATCTTCCAAAGACATGAAGTAAGGACACAGATTATCCTTTGTATTTTCTTCCCATACAAACATGTTCCAGATGCCCTCAGTCAGGAACAAGATCCTGTGTAGATACCACCTGGCAATAGATGATGTGAACATCTTCAGGAGAGGTGACACTCAGTTGAAACCAGAAGGGATTCCTCACTTCAAAATGTTTTTGGGGAACGCTTCTGTCTTTCTTGCTTCTCCCAAGGATAGGTATATGACAAACACATCTGAGAATGAGTGGTGTTTGGCAGAAGAGATCTGCATACTAGCCAATCTTTTACATATAGAAATCCTGAACATTGCTTAATTTTGGAATCTGTAGCATCAGAAAAGCATAAATTTAATCTAAGTCATTTACAAGGCTTCTCAGACTATATACATTGCAATATGAATCATAATCTATCAAGACAATTGCTGGAAATTTAAAGAATGACATATGAACAATTTTTTTTCTTCTTTAAAGTAATAATAACTAACTACATAAATAAAAACCAACTCCAACAATGACAAAGAAACACTGCAAGTAACCAGTAACCTTTTAGTCATGGGGTACTAATTTGGAATAATATAGAAAAACAAAAATAAAAAACTTTACAACCAGTTCCTATTTAATAACAGTTGTGATGACCATGAATATCTTTGTAATATCTTGGGGTTTTTTGGAACTCGGATTTGGACAGAATAAAGCAACAGGATAAGGATAGTGCTTTTGATTGTCACCTTTTTGGCCAGGGGATAAAAATGTCACATTTACAAAAGCAGATGTTTAAAACATTGTGGTGTCAGGTGGGATCTGATGGAGGAAGCAATATCAAGTTTGATGCAGACCTCTGTATATAACAATGCTTTGGTTTTACCCAATGTGCTTACACTGTGATTTATTATTTGCCATTGGCTGCATTGGTTATTAAAAGATTACTTAAAATAATGCATACATTCAATTTTTAGTTAGAAACTTTTGACTAGTATAGGTCGATAGCTTTCTTTCTTCATAGCGAGTGTGTAGGACCAGATCAATATGGTGGTCAGAGACTGGCAGTGTCAGTTAAGGGCAAGTTATGCCCTGATAATTCAGTAGGTTTTAGCTTTTATATGCCACAGAAAGTTTGGATGGAGCTGATCTCTCTACCAAATCTCTCATAACCAGATGGGACACATAAGGGGGAATGCTGCTACACTAACTTGTTCATATTAAAAGATACTTATAGAGGCTTGAAGATATACAATAAATAAATATTCTAGATCCTTGACAGTTTGTGCCTTGTCTGGTGTTGTACTGAATAGAACTTAAGTCAGTTATGTGACACCCTGTGTGCTATTTACAGACATTCACTTCCTTTTCTAATAGCATTTACAACATCATTCAATATATTTGCACAAAATATCACACAAGAAATCCATCTTTCCATCACTCCCTGTAGATTAATAATATTTAATCCATGAAAAGATAAGCTTAATACTCTACTTTTACCAGATTTTTACCTGTAACAAGAAAGTGGCACAATGAAAAATGAACCATTTAAGCTACTTACAACACTGCTACTTTAAAGTCTTAGTAGCTCAAGTGCCAAAATCAACATCATAGAGCCAGAAATAAGAATTTTCTAGGAATGCAAATAGCACCATTCTTTCATAGGATGATGGTGATGATAACCTAAGACAATGGTTTACACTTTCAATATTGATCTCGTACTGTTGTCTTCCTTTGTTCACATACTTCAGCTACCACTGTTAAACTTTAGTGTGGTCCTTCTTTACATTTCCAAATTCAGTCTCCGCTTCTCAGTGCTGCTTCATATGTTCTACCAACTGTTCCCAGTTAATACGTGCTATAGTAACATAGACAAATTCCATTACAGTGTAGCAAACATCATTTTTATTCCTATGGCAGAAATAGAAAAAGGTAAGATCTTATTATACAAAATATTGGAGATACTCAGAATAAGAAATCAGCAGTATTACGAAGTATTTGCAGTCAAAAAGATTTATCCTAAATACAGGCTTGAAATCAGCAAGAGTGTTCATGATAACAGAATTAAGAAGTGTGTTTAGAGGATTGTGTCTTTAAGTAGCCAAGATAGACAAAGCAGGCACTAAACTGAAAGCAGAAAAATTAAGGAAAGTAAAGTAAATTGTGTGCCTGAATTCAGCAGAGAAGTCAAAGACAGAAATAAATCTCAGAGCATAGAAGTGCAAGTTATGAGCATTAACAGTATGTCTTTCTACAAGATTATAGTGAGCTCATTACCCTAATTTTCTCTACAGACCATTACATGCTTTTACTAAGAAACTTCTTAATTTATGTGAATGTGGAACAGCTTATGGAATAGGTGAGTGTAATTTCACGGCAACTTAAACATCTTCTACAGTCATTTTAAGCTTTCTGACTGGTTCTTGTATCTCTGATTGTGGGATACTGGAGTTATTTTTCCTCCCCCCGTTCTTTTCCTTTTTCTCTGCCTTTTCACTTTTTTTATTTATTTATTCTTCTTTTTCCATTTTTTTTTCTTCTTCCTCTTCCCTTTCCTCCGTCTCATCCCCCCTTTCCTCCGTCCCATCCCCCCTTTTATTCTCTTGAGGTAATAGATATCTCTACTTGCTAATTGCTACTAGAAGTGTATCAGACAGAATAGCAGTCCCAGTTTTCCTGGGATAGAGTTAACTTGCTTCATAGCAGATGATGTGGTGTTCTCTTTTGTTTCTGTGACCAAAAGAGCACTGAAAACACATCCTTGGCTTTATCTGATACTGAACTGTGCTTGCGTAACATCAAGGCATTCTGTTTCTCACTCTTTACTTCTACCAAGTAGGCTGGAGTTGTGCAGGAGGCTGTGAGGGGATGCAAGTGAAACAACTAATGTTAATTCATCAAAGGGGTATTCTGTACCATTTGATGCTGTGGTCAGAAGTAAAACATAAAACTGGTGGAGGTGTGGGTTCCAAGTTAGCCGCTCAGAGACTAGCTGGGCATCAGTCATCTAGTAGGAGGTGATACTTATTTTTCCCTTTACTTATTAAATTGCATTTATTTTGACCTACAAGCTTTCTCCCTTTTGAACTTCTGATTCTGGAGTGAGTGTGCTACTAGATGGAGGCCTACCTGCCAGCTGGGATTAAGCCACCACAGAGACTTGTACTCCTTCGTACAAAAGAAAGTAAATCTAAAGAAACAAAGCATTATTATTGAACCAGCCACCATATCCTGCAATTTATATTCATGGTTTTTAGTCTTATAGTGTTTTATATCCATGCTCTGATGTAATGTGTTTGACTGTTTGCTTGGATAATGCTGCTACTGTTGACTTGTACAAATCTTCCAATCTCCCATGGGGATTTTGTGTGTTAGCAGTACTCCGTAAGTACTGAAAGTGGCATTTTGATTTTTTGGGAAGACTAAACAGTGATTGTCCTCCATCAATACAGAAGATCACTCTTGATTCTACAGTTTAAATTTTCCACAATAGCCTGCAACACAACATTTTTAATATGAAAATTAAATAGAATTTATTCAAAGAAAACTTTTTCAGAAGAAACTTTCAGAATACAAATGTGAATATGTCTTAAAAATGTCAATTTTCAAATATATTGTAAATGTAAATACTCCATTAAACCTTAGCGCCTATTTAAGTACTGTCCTCAAAAAGTCAAGCATCTTATAAAGTATATTTATGAAGGTTTATGTTATTTATTTATTTATTTAAATAACATAAGATGGTTATACTGAGGTTAGAATGGATCTCTGGAGGTCATCTGATCCAAGCTCTCTGCTTAAGCAGGGCCACCTAAAGCCAATTGCCTAGGACCATGTCCAGATGACTTTTTTAGTATCTCCAAGGATACACAACCTCCCTGAGCAACCTGGGCCAGTATTTGTCACTCTCACAGTGAAAAAGTGTTTCCTGGTCTTCAAAGGGAACCTCTCCTGTTTTAGTTTGAACTCAAAAAGTCCTTTTCTGCAAAGCTACTTTCCAGCCTGGAGGTCTTCCATTGTTTAATGAAGATGCTAAACAGGACTGGACCCAGTATTGCCTTTTATGGTACACTGCTAGTTACTGGCCTCAGAAAGTCAGTAATCTTGTAGTTATTTACGACTGACTAGCTGGCTGCTAGTTACTGACCTCAATTTAAAATAATAAATCTTTAGCTCTCTGGGATTTTTTTAATATGATGTGTAATCCTTATTCTTTTTTTCTTTTTAGTAATTTTTATTGTCTTTTGTTCTCTTTTTGTTTGTTTTGTCTGTTTTGTTTAGGGCTTTTTTTTTCTGTTCTGACCTTAACAATTTTACCCAGAAATGTTGCTAGGAAATCATAGAATTATACAATACCTTGTTATAAGAGACCTCAAGGATAATCTGGTCTAAACTTTCTTGGCAAAAACACTTTCTGGACAAGATAGCCCAGCATCCTGTTCATTTGAATCTTTAAAATGTGCATTGTTGGTCTGTCCTGGGTTTGTCTAGGATAGGGTTATTTTTCACCAGAAGTTACAACAGGGCCACAGCCAGGATGGACAACCTTGTCTTGTTCTCCCTATTCTCCTTCCAGTTCCTTCATGTGTGTGTGTGTGTGAGTGGCCACACGGCGCTTAGCTCCTGGCTGGGTCTAAACCACAACATGGAGAATCCACCACTTCCATAGGGAGATTATTCCAATGGCTGATAGTTCTCATTGTGAAAAATTTTCCTCTTGATTCCAATTTGAATCTGCACAGAAGTATTTCATACTCATTACTCCTTTTTTTTTCCATGTGACTCCTCATAGAAAGGGAGTTTACATCTTCTTTGTAATCACCTTTTAAATACTGGAATATGGTGATAAGATCTCCTCTAAGCCTCCTTTTCTCAAGGCTGAACAAACCCAGTTCACTCAGCCTTTCCTCATATGGCAGCTTCCCAGTCTTTTAATCATCTTTGTGGCCCTTCTCTGCATCCTCTGCAGTCTATCCACAGCTTTTTTTGTACAGCAGCAAACAAAACTGAACATGTACTCTATGTGTGGCCTGATAAGTGCTGAGTAGAGTGGGATAATGACTTCTTTAGTGCTGCTGGTAATGCCCTTGTTGATGCAACCCAGCAACCTATTGGCTTTCTTTGCCTCTGCAGCACACTGTTCACTCATGTTGAACTTGTTGTCCACCAGGACTACCCAGTTCCAGATATTTTCTCCCCAGCCAGGTAGATCCCAGTCTGTGTTGCACTCCTGGATTATTTCTTCCCATGTGGAAGACTTAACCCTTCTCCTTGTTGAACTTCCCAAGGTTCTTGTTAGCCCACTTTTTCAGACTCTCCAGGTCTTCTTGGAGGGTGGCTGTGCCTTCTGAAGTATCCACTTTCTCACTCAGTTTGGTGTCATTAGCTAACTAAAGGTTCCCTTGCTCTCATCATCCAGATCACTTATGAAGACATTAAACGGCATTTGACTCAATATCAATCCCTGGGGCACTCCACTTATGACACACTGCCAGTTTGAGAAAGAGGTATTTACCATCCCACCACACAGACCATTTCTCTAGACTGTAACATGTCTGTTTCTCTAGGAGGAGGCTGTGGGGACCTTTATCAAAAGCCTTGGACATATCCAGGTAGACAATGTCCACCACTCACCCCACATCAATCAAGCAGGTTACTTTGTCATATAAAGTGATCAGGCATGATTTGCCCATGATGAAACCACACTGTTTTATTGTAGTCACATTCTTATTTGATTTGTGATTATCTCGCAGAAGAATTCATTCCATAATTTTTCCAGGGACTGAAATAAGACTGATGGACCTATAATTTCCTGTATGATTCTTTAAGCCCTTCTTGTAATTGGGGGTCACATTATCCTTCATCCTGTCTTCTGGGATATGCCTTTGTCTCTATGACTTCTCAAAGATTATGGAGAATGGCCTCACAACAACATTGTCCAGATCTCTGAACACTCTCAGGAGCACACTGACAGGGTCCATTAATTTGTAAAGGTTGAGCTCCTGTAACTGTTTGCATAACATCTCTTCCTTCACTGATGGTGGGTTTGTGTTTGCATCAACCTGGATTTTTGTTCCCAAGCCCTGGGTTCCAACAGTGCTCGTAAAGGCAGAGGTGAATAAAATGTTGAGAATCTCTGTCTTTTCAGCATAGTTGGTGACTAGTTCACTTCTGTTTAATAGTAAACCAGTATTTTCCTTCTGTTACTGCTTGTTGTTTATGTACCTAAGAACCCTTTCTTGTAGTTTTTAACATCTCTGGCCAATTTCAATTCAAGCTGAGCTTTTGTATTTCTAACTGCATCTCTACACACCCTAGCCATGCCCATATAGTTCTTAATGCATATTTGTGCACTTTTCCATCTCTGGTATGCTTCTCATTTGGTTTTGAGAAGATTTAGAAGGTCACAGTTAAACCAAGGGGGTCTCTTGCTCCACCTTACTGTTAAAGAGAATGAATTATTTTTGTGTTTCCAGGAGAGCGTTCTTTTAAAACTCCCAGCACTAGCTGGCTCCTTTGTGCTCCGTGGAAACTTCACATAGAATCCCTTCCAACCAAGCTCTAAGCAAGCTGAAGTTTGCTCTTCCAAAATCTAAAACCTTTGTCTTAGTGCTAAGCTTCAACATGCTCATCAGGATCCAAACATCTGGGTAGCATGTCGCCCATAAGAACCAGATTCTGCTGATCTGAAACTTGTTTACATGATCCAGATATTGTTCCATCAGCTTCATCAGCCTTACCAACTTGGTTTAGAGGCTGGCATCAGATTCTTACTGTTGGATCTGCCTTGGTGACAAACCCTCTGATCTTGACCAAGGGGCATTTCACAGGGCTTCCACAATCACCATAGTTGACTTCTGTACATTCAGTGCTCTCCTTAACAGAGTGTGACTCCCCCACCTCTTCTTCCCTGCCTGTCTTTACAAAACAGCCTACAGCCATCCATCATGATCCTCCATTCATATGAGTTGTTCCATCATCTTTCGGTTTTTCGTATGATATTATAACTTTCTGACTGGGTACAGAGCTCCAGTTCCTACTGTTTGTTCCCTAGGCTGACTGCATTGGTACATCCAGTTGAGGTGGTTGGTCTTCTGGTTAACATCTTGGAAAGCAGCTAAGGAACTTTTGTCGCTGCTCTGGTTGATCTGGCTTATTCCCCAGTTGCATGGATGGTATGAGTGTTGCCACTTTGGACCTTATCCGCAAGTGCTTCAGCTGAAAGCCCACCTCACTAAGCTTGCCAGCCTGCTTCCAACTGCCTGCTGCCAAAAAGTCCCTCTCCTCTTCTAGACAGGTGGATCCCATCCCTCCCTAGAAGGTTATAGTCATTGAAGAATGTCCCATTGTTATAGAAGCAGAATTGTAGACCTTTTCCTTTACCCTAGATTTCTCTACATAATAGATGTATTTATTTTTTCAGTAGAAGTATGCAAAATTTTCAGGATTGTTATTTTAGAAATTTACACCACAGTATTTCATGTACATTCACTTTTAGTTGTACTGTAAATTAGCTCTTCCATTTTAATATGAAAGTTACTGTTTTATCTTTCAGGAAGTTTTCCCTCTGAAGAGTTCCAACTTCAAAGAACAATAGTAATAAACCCCTTGTATTTCCTTAGATGAATGAGATCATTCTTGAGTTTACAGCTTTCATAGCAGTAAAAGCATACTAGGTATCATTGTTTCATTCTTGACTTGTATATCTTTTTCTGTATTTCTGCCCTGTAAAATACAGGTATAATACACTTATATCATCATTGAACCAACTGTTTTATTAGCATAATCTCAAATAGGTGGGAAGCAACTTTGAAGTTTCATAATTCTCTTCACTTTTTATCTTAAAAAGTACTTTTTATTAAAAAAGAAATAATTCTTCATTTCATTGATTTTATCTGCATACATGTGTTCATGGGAATTCACATAGATCTTCTGTTCTGATTTCCTTTGAAAATTGTGGCTTTATCTCTTACTTACTATTTGTATTTATTGTTTTCTCTGGGGAAAATGAAAAAATACAAATTAAAAGCTAAGAAAAATAGAAAAAAAATACTACAATTTCAGCATCCATTGTTTTAATTTTGGTGGTGTGCCTAAATCTCATAATATTTAACAGCACAACGTGCTAAAGTAGACTTCTAAAAGTCTCATCAAGTGGGCATTTCTGGTTTTTTTCTGTCTTCACCATGATCCAGAATCAATTTTTTCCTAACTCTGTTGTAACTTGTTTTCAAAGAATCACGTTCTAAGAATAATGGCCACTGTCTGGAGACTAGAGCACTTTACCTCTTACTTAAAGGCTACTCTTCAGGACAAAACTGTAAGTTTCTTGAATGAAGCCTGGGAATTCTTTTTGTTTCTGTGTTATAAATATACTGATATTTAAAAATACCCTTTTGAAACACTTCTAAATCCAAATGAGTGGAGTCAAATGCTTTTATAATAGTTACAGGCTAATTTGTTTGTTTCTGGTGATACATAGATGCTGACTGTTTAACAGAAATACCTGTCAGGGAGAACTGGGAGTAGAACATGCTGCATGGGTTGAGCCCTTGTGAGATCTTAGAGTAATTTAACTGACATATCTGTTTGAATTGCCTGAGTGGATGGACTCTCTACTTTCTCTGACAATATACTTTTGCTTTGGCTAAATAATTTCAGCCTGGCAGACTTTGACTCAAAGGCTCACAAGGAGAAGCTTCTATCACTCTGGAAGCATGAAGAAAAACAGCCATTAATGTTGTTCATAAAGAAGGGCTTCAAATATAGACTGTTTTTACCAAAGCTGACAGACTTTTACTTGAAAGCTTACCGAGGCAATGCTATACTACTCTTAAAGAGTATAACATCACTGCTAGTTTAAGTGATATAGAGGCAAGACTTTTTTATTCATTTTCAAGACTCCATTTCCATAGTGTGGGTCACATAGATTCAGCAAGGTTGGAGCTAATGATCCTTGGCAATCACATCAGTTCTCATCTGGCATATTGAATCATATTTGCTGTAGATAGACCAGTCTGATTTCTAAGGGTGTTTCCCACAGCCCTTTTATCTTTATCATTTCAGCTAATTTCTCATATCTTATTGTACCCCAAAATTTTATCACAAGTACAAGGTTACTATCAGTGCAGATATTTAAATAATAGAGACTGCATCCACTATTAATTATGGATGCAGCATGGCATCTAAGGCATTCAGACCTGCAATGAAAATTTGAATCCTAGAGTAAATACCTTTCTGAGAACACTATGCAGTACATAGACAGCTTGCAGCCAGTTTACTGTGTTAATTCATTGTTTGTTCATTGTTGTTTTGTGCCTCCCTCTCTTTTTGCCACATCTACTCATTTTCCTTAATTTCTAATTTAGACTGAAGTTTCCTTTTGGCATGAGCATTTTATCTCAATAATGGTGTTCTGTGAGTTTCCAGGGAGACTGCATCCTTTCCTCTGGCCAAATTCTACCATTTTGGCTCCTTGAGATTCCCCGATGTAATTTCAGATGAGGAATACTGTCGGCATATATCGACTTCCAGTCACATCTATGCCAACTGGAGAAGTTACTGCCCACAGTTGCTTATTACCAGTGCCTAAGATCTGCCAGCTATAAAGCTCCGTTTACAAAAATTGTATTTATTTCAGTCAAAAATCAGGCCACTGCACCTATGTGATGGGAAAAGCAAACCTTACCTACATTGTGTCTCTTAAAGTGAAGACAGTTAGAAAATATTCACAAGAGAGTTTGTGTTGGACAAGGGAACAAGGGAACCACATCTTGCCACCTGGAAGGAAACATCTCTGCAATCGTCTGCCACAGCTACCACAGATGCTTTCATTTGTAACATGTGGCATGGCAGCTGGTTTTTATTTTATTTTTTAACATTGGTTGCAAAGCTGCAAGGTGTATACAAGATGACACTATAGCCTAGGATGAGTGGAAGGGAGATGGACCACTGCATTGCTTTTCTTCCTGAAGCCAAAACATTACCTCACAAGGTAAAAAAGCTGGTTGTGTGATATTTGTCCTTAAATAGGATATAATTTCTGCCATAGAGTGCTTTATATTTAATCATAAATAAATAGGACCCTATATAGTTTTATAGTTTAAAACATGTCTAAGACTTTAGCTCAATGATCCACAATCTACTATTAAATTAGTATAATTTAACATTGATATATAACTGCATTGTGTGCAGCTAAGTGAAATAAGACCTATTAATAGTCACACTTGGAGTTCACATGAGAGCTTCCAAATTCACTAAATCATTAGACTCTGAAAGAGTGAAAGAAAAGGAATCATTTATGGAAAAATACTAAGAGAATACCTTCATATTCATTATTCAGTTTGTTTCTGTGTTTTTACCCCATGAACATCTCTGATGACATTTAAACACACCATAACAATTGTTTTTCTAATATTTAGTTGAATTATTTGCCATTGGGGGTTGAGAAAATTCTGAAATTACATAAAAATTAGGCCTGTCAAGGCTTTAATTTATTTTTGCTTTACTGAGACTAGTTAGTGAAAACAGTTTTCAAAACAGAATAGAGGGAACATTCTGCAACTCCTGACAGTAAACATATGTAAGACACAGATAAGAATCAACAGTTATCAGAACTAAAACTATTTAGTCCCCAAATAATTGTTTTTCTCTTGCATGACTTTTTTTTTTTTTTTTTTTTTTTTTTTTTAACAAAAGGAGATATATGACGAAAACAAATACCCGCATTAAAGTTAGTGGGTGTTCTTTTCTAGTGTTTAAAGTTATTTTCTTCATTTAAGGTTAACTGAATTCCCCCTCCCCCACAATTCCTATAATGTGACCTTTCTGGCTAGAGATGCATTATGAAAGCTTTCATTCACTTCCTGTGTTCTAATCATGTAATGAGGTGCTCTTCTAATTAGTAAGCAGGAAAAGGGAGCATCAAAATCTTGCAGTGACCTTATGTCTTCACTGGTCAGATAAGCAGCATATCCTAGAGACTGAGTTCGAACAGAAACAGAATTGCCTGTTTATGGAATAAGAGTTGACATTGGCCAATGTGTTGCTGTTTGAGCAACTGAGAACTCAAAATATTAACACACACACACACACACACACAAATACCCTTGTGCTCCAGGTTGTTAGTGGTCTGATAGATGAAACATTTCTCATAAAATGTCTTCAGATCTGAATACATATACTAACCTTTAGAGATTCACCCATACCTAATACTAGCTGTTCGCACTCCAATTAAAATACTTGAATTCCACACGACAATTTATTTCATAAATTAGCAGGAAGAAAAAGGTTGTTTCTAGACAAGCGACATGACTTGCATAAGGCTACAGAATGACTATTTGAATAGAATGGGAAAAAGGAGAATATAAAATTACAGGGCTTCTTTTATCCTGTAAGTGTAGAATTAATTTAAGTGTAGAATTAATTTTCCTTTCCATTTATAAAAGCAATAGTCCAAGGCCTCCTTTCAAGTTATGAATATTTTACCTGCAGCTCTCCCTGAGAGGGAGAGAAACATCTTTTCAAACAGCTGGTGCAGGGCATATTTGGCATATGGAGCCTGGATTCAGTTATTGACTTAGAGGCCCATAAAAACCCTCATAACAACAGTGCTGTATGTAATACACATCGTTGGAGAACTCCTTAACACAGATTTCTAAGGTATCCATCCTGCTTGTCTGCTAACAACACAGTACACAGCAAAGCAGAAGACTTGAATATAGATCAGGTTGACAAAATCCTGAGACTGGCAGAAGCTGGGGAGTCTTCAGTAACAAAATAAACTCTGGGAATTTGTTTAATGAAGAAGGAAGTTACAACCTTTTCACTAGTCCTTAGAACCATTTTCAAAACCTTTTACATGGTGCATTAGTAAAAGATGCTGAATTGATATTGCTGAGGAATGATGTACTCTTTATGCAAGCCACATATACAGTACAACTAACAACTATACAAGCTTTCTGGTAACACCAATTGGGCTGCGTTGGAAGTCTATTTTCTTTACACCTTCAAGTTTTAATAAGATTTGATTTCAATTAAACATTTTAATTATTTTCTTTTTTCTTCATGAGTCAATTAAAATGATACTTCAGGGTTAGTAAATTCATTCTTCTTGGTAAAATTACTTACAAAATTACTTTTTAAGATATTCTGAAATTCTCTTATTTATGTAGAATGAATGACAAAAATAATATAAGGTTTGTATATGCTGAACAGTTCAATACATGTGTTGTGCAGGCATGTAACAGCTGGGATCTATTACTGCCAAGTGATAATTAAACAAAGTTGGCAACAGAACCCAAGGAAAAGTTTTGTAAGCAAAGCAGAACCATATATCTTCTGTTAGGAAGTTTCTTGTGGGTGTGTGAAAATTGCATTCAGATGGCTTCCTGGTTTGTTTTTTATTTGTTTATTTAATTATTTATTTAATTATTTACTAGAAGTAAAGGTAATTTCAATCAATTTAAAATAGGGAAGTTAACTCTGAACTGTGGGAGGATACTGGACTCACACAACTCTGTGAGAGTTATAAAGCAAAGCCAATTTATTGTCAAATTGCAGCTTAATTTATACCCTAAAATTTCCTGATCACACATACATTCACTTACTATTGGTTCTACAAGTTTATACACAAGCTGTTCACACGCCCTAAGCTAATACATAATTTGGTATCCTATACCACCTCCATCACCATCCCCCATCCTGGTTATCTTCTACTTTCTTCTTTATCTTCTTGCTTCCCTGCTTTGTGCTTCCTCCCTTGCCATTCTCAAGCATACCTCAAGGTCGTCATCCTCAGCCCAATTTATTCTCACAAAGTCTTGCTGGTAGCAGGCATGCCTGTTTTTCT